>PISX010006023.1:0-101538 GCA_004024625.1 Mellivora capensis | reverse complement strand
ATGGGGGGTGGGCAGAAGTGACTTTCACTAAGGTGCCCCAGGAGGACGCCTCAGCTCCAATGCACCCCCAGACCCTGCAGGCAGAGGGGACCTGCCCCTGAGGCTGGAGGTCTGGGAGGGAGTACAGACACTGAAGACCCTCAGACGTATGCCTCTCCCTCCCTGGCGGCTTCACCAGAGGGTGTATTTCTAAACTCTGGAAATACACATGCAGCTTTTCAACTCGTCATCGACTCCAAGGCACAGTTTTAGACTTAACAAAGTCATATCACTGAGGCAATTTCAACTGTTTAGAAGGACTTCATGCCATTTGCCATCAAGTAAGACTCTGGAAATACCGATTTCCTTTGAATCTTAGCCCAGAAACACAACCACCAAACAGGATAGTTATTTTAAATATGCCAGATATCATCCATTCCTATTTTAGATCCTTAAATAATCCTGGAAAGCTAGAGAACGGAGGGATAGGATGCTCTGGCAATTATTTACATAAAGACTACTGAAACATGTGAATGTACGGATATCACTGTGTCGGGGGTGGGGAAGCCCCCAGAGCAGAGCGCAGGGGCATCTGCTTAGGACTCATTTTCAATTTTGAAAAAGTTCTGGGGGCACCTGGGTGGCTCAGTGGGTTAAAGCCTCTGCCTTCAGCTCAGGTCATGATCCCAGAGTCCTGCGATCTGCATTGGGTTCTCTGCTCAGTGGGGAGCCTGCTTCCTCCTCTCTCTCTGCCTGCCTCTCTGCCTACTCGTGATCTCTCTCTGTCAAATAAATAAATAAAATCTAAAAAAAAAAAGAAAAAAAAAGTTCTGGTGTAAGTTGAAGCACAGACTTCAATGTACAGAATTCACACACACAAGTCTAACTTCTCCCTCATTCCCTGTTTGCCACCTACCCCGCCAAGCACGGCGTGGGGTATGGGATACAGAGAAACAGCACATCCAGTCCAGCCCTACCAGAAACCCACTGCTACTGTGGCAACAGGCAAGTCACTGGAGACATAGCGTGCTCACCGGTGTGGCAGAAAGCTGTGCTTGTGCAGGGCGCTAAGCGTAGGGAGGCCTGAACTAGTTCTTTGAGGAGCAGGTACTGGCTGGCCAAGGGTGTGGGAATAGTAGGGGCTTGCCATTCCAGGGGAGGCAATGAAGCCAGAAAAAAGGCTATATGGGGAGATGGGCACAAGGTCCTGGAAAGCCTTTTTTTTTTTTTTTTAAATGAAGAGGACTTAGAACTTCATCCTGAACTCAGAGAGGGAGGAAGTTCCCAGCAAACATAACTACAGTACTTAGGGTGTTGTCAGGAATAAGATAGGGCATTAAAAGGGCTTAGACATGGGACGCCTGGGTGGCTCAGTTGGTTAAGCAGCTGCCTTCCGCTCAGGTCATGATCCCAGTGTCCTGGGATCGAGTCCCACATCGGGCTCCTTGCTCGGTGGGGAGCCTGCTTCTGCCTCTGCCTGCCTGTGCGTGCTCTCTCTGACAAATAAATAAAATCTTAAAAAAAAAAAGAAAAAGGGCTTAGACAGGGTCAGGGTAAAAGGTCAATATACTTCACTATTTTTTATCATTAGGAAAATCTATAGACCTGAGGGAGAGAAAGATTTCCATGCTGGAAATTAAGAGTCTGGCCCAAGTTCCAGGCTAGGGAAGAATGGCAACACGGACTCAAGGTTGCTTTGTTTGGTTTACTTCCACCTGAAGCCCCTGGTGAGTGGTAAATAGGTCTGCGATCTGTACGGAAGTCACGGGATAAGGCGGCCCATGGCCTCTGTCTCCGAGACTCCTCAGCTTTGGAGTCTTGGCTTCCCAAGTTAAAGGAACGTGAGGAATGGTGGGCTTGCTGCCTATGACTCTCACACCACAGTGGGACCCACCTCCAACTAGAACTCGGAGAAGGCAGCCCCTCCGCTTGTCAGCAGGTTCTACGCCTTGAAACGCTGACTGTGCCAGCCCTGGGCCCTCTCACCTGCTACATGCAGGACCTTCGCTTGCATCCACTTCCAGACTCTACCCCCACGAAGTGTAGGCCTCAGATACAAGGGTCAGGGGCCATCAAACTTCGTGTCAGTAATACAGGGGTGGGGGTGGGGTGGGGGGTGGTGATTATTTGCCACAGGAAAGGATTAACAAAAGTCTTCCTCATCCTTGATAAAAGTGCATATTTTAAATGACCTACTTAAGATAGTATTTGAAAACACACAGAGGCAAAAGGAGGTATCAGTACATACTCTGTGTAGGGAAAGAAACAGAACTCGATTAACAAAGGCTGTGAGCCGAGCCAGAATGGAGCCTGGCTTTTTGAAGAGTTATTTGCCTTGCTGATTTGATTTCCTTGTTTTAATCAGGCACTCTTAAAAGCATCTACATTTTGTCCAAAATAAAATTTTTGTATTTTTTGGTTGCGCTTTATCAGTTACCAAGACACAGAGCTTTTTATCTCCCAGGAGGGCCTCTCCCTCCTTCCTTGCATGAGTCACAGCTCCTGTGAGGCCACTTTGCTGCTCCTCTGGAGATAAGCCCCGTGAGCAGCACCAGGCAGCCTGGGCTCCATCGGGGACAGAGTGAGTGTCTCATGCCCCCTGGCCGTTGCAGGGCTGTGTTTCCCTCTGGCTCTCTTTGATTACAACTGTTCTGCAGTAAAGAGGCCTCTGTTGGCCACCCACCGCAGGAGCTCGGAGTGCAGTGCTGGGTGCTGGAACACGGGGCCACAGGGCAGTGGCAGCCTGGGCCCTCAGCGCAGTGCAGCGGTGGGGGGCGGTGTGTGTGTAGGAGGAGAAGGACTTCAAAGAGATCCCTTGGAACTGACCATGTGATTATAGATGACTTCAGAGCTATGAGAGGACACCTGGAGGACTGATCCAGTCTCAGAATCGGGGAAGTGACCTCTAAACGGAACTGTGAAGATTAAGAAGGAATTGACTGGGGCAGGGGAAGCAGTGCAGGCCAATCATCCCACAGGGAAGCAACGGTGGGGTGGGAGTTCCCCAGGACCTGCCACTGGGGCCAGAGGGCAGGGAGACGGGAGCCAGGATAAGGAGGGGCCACCCACAGGCTATGGTGAGGCTTTTATCAGCAGAGAAATAGGAAGCCAGGAGAGATGGAAGAGATTGTTAAAAGATCCTTCTACTGGAGTGTGGAGGGCTGGAGCTGGAGTGAGGAGGTGTCCAGAGTGAGCACGGGGCACAGAGACTGCAGGAGGTGAGCGGAGGGTCGTGGATGAACCAAGGTGGGGATGGTGGAAATGGAGAGAAGTACACGGTGGACAAAAAGGAGTGCCACAGTAGAAGGCAAACACTGAATGTAATTCAAGAGCAGAAATAACCACTAGAATGTAAGTTTTATATTAGGCCATTATTACACCAACCATCATTTAAACAATGCTTGTATTTAGAGAACAACAACAACTACCCTAGTGGGTCTGTGCAGGGGACTGCTCTGAGCACCCCACACGTCCTAACTATGCTAACAGAGCTCTGAAGGCCAGTTCAAACTCATGAGTAATCAGAGAAATGCAAATTAAAGAAGCCATGAGGTATCTCGGAAACATCACTGGCAATACATTAGAAAGTATCTAGGGCTACCTGCGGGCCAGGTTTGGGGCTGGTCGAGAGAAGTCTGATGTAGCCTGGCTCGGGGACAGTCTGGCTGGCATTGTCACATCACGCTTACACACGCCCTGCAAGCTAGCTAACCCACCTCTGGTTCACAGCCCGCAGGAACTGGGACGCTGTTTCCTGGGGCCTCACAGCAGGAGGTTCCTTGAGGCACCATATGTGTAAGGGGGAGCTGGAGGCAATCTGGTGGCCATCCCCGGAGGGTGGGCAGTAAAATGGGGGTGCCAGCCACAGAGTGCCGTTTGGGGCGACAGGGAGCAAACTAGCTGACATATAGCAAAGTACATGGATCCAAAATTCTGAGAGTGAAAACAAACAAAATTCTGAGAGTGAAAATTTCTGAGAGAAAAAACATATGGCATAAAACCAGTTACAAAAAAGTGTCTAAATAAAAATGTGCACACAAACCCAACAATATCTTTTGTAAGAATACAAACAGATGAATACACATCTGACTTTTTTGATGGTGGCCCATGGGAAGGTGGGGGAATGGGGATAAAAGAATAAATTCCAGAAGGAGCCTCTGTGGACCAAAGACAAAAACGGCTCCTGAAATGAGATGTGGTTCTCCCTCAGCTTTGGACCTGAGACCAAGAGCCCATGAACAGGCCTTTAAAAAGATAGAAAGTCATTTAAAAATGTTAAGTCCAAAGTAGCTGAGCATGGATGTCCTCACCCCATAGTAAGGAGCCCAACTCTCCCCATCGGGTGATCCTCCCTCCACAGCTGGCTCTTGGCTTGCTATAGCTGCACAGGGCAAAGCTAATCCATCCATTCATAGCTATTAACAAGAAAAAAAAAAGCTAAATAGATATACTTTTTAAAGATTTTATTTATTTATTTGTCAGAGAGAGAGGGAGAGCGAGCGAGCGAGCACCGGCAGGCAGAGGCAGAGGGAGAAGCAGGCTCCCCGCCGAGCAAGGAGCCCGATGTGGGACTCGATCCCAGGACGCTGGGATCATGACCTGATGATCATGACCTGAGCCGAAGGCAGCCGCTTAACCAGCTGAGCCACCCAGGCATCCCTAAATAGATATTTTTTTGAAAGAGTTTACTTCTGGGAAAAGTGACAACAGTTCTGGCTTCCCTGAGGGAAGGAGTGTTCCTGGAATATAGCAGGTCATGGTGCTTATGTCCTTCCTTCCCCTCTATATCCCCTCCCCCACTGCTAAACTATCCAAGTGGGAGACAGATTTGGAAATCTTATCTGTTTCTTCAAACACATCAAGAAGTACCACATGCTGTTCTAATATTTTCCAGAATATTGGCCCTTTATATAAAGGGCAAGTCCACAAACAAAGCAAATGACTGTGTGAATGCATAACCTGAAGAGATGAATTAGTAGTTCTTTGCTACAGATTTCTTTTTAATTATGTATAAAAGAGGATTTATGGGCTGTAGCCTAGAACAAGATGCTTTACAATCAGGGACCACTAATGATGTGGATTATAATCTAATCTGTCATGTTTTCCAGGTTTCTTGGTTTTGCCCCCACTGGCCACGAGGAAAGGCAGCCCCCTCCCACGTGCACTTTCCACATGCCGAGCCTCACAACGGGTTCTTAGGGGACTGAGCGGCACTTGGATTTTGGGCTTCCCTTGTATAGGGAGGCAAACAGGCTGCTTTTAAAGTCCTGTTTGAGAAAGTGTTCAAAGGAAAGTGTGCGAAGGAGGACTGGACTCAGTAGACTACATTTTGGGGGGGAGGATGAGAGATACGCTCCTCAAATCCTCAGCCAATCAGTCTCAAGCACTGACTGCACGCTTGTAGGGAAGGCATCCTGCTAGCCACCGGGAAAGGACAAATGATAAAGGCAAGATGCATACAACGGGCTCTCACTACATGCTCCTTGGGGTTCTACACACGCCTGTGTGTTGGCACATCCCAAGAGCCATTTCAGGTAGATACAGTCATTGCTCCATTTTAAGGATAAGAAATGGAGTCAACCACCCACAGTCAAGAGCTAGTAAGCAATAACGCCCAGCCCCCGACTGCTGCTCTGCCCCCGCTCAGCACAGAAGCGGTATGAGCCAGCAACCTCTAAGAGAGGGTGGAAAGAAAGCTCTTGAACGTGTGCCTGAGGGGCTGGAGGGAAGGGAGGGAGACAGACGGTGCTTATAACCATGGTTCCTACACACAAGACCACCCAAACCCTCTGGAAGGACAGGGTCAGGCATGTGTGTCAGTTTCCTAGGGCAGCCATAACCAAGTACCACAAACTGGCTGCAACAGAAACTGATACTCTCACAGCTTTGAAGGCTACAGCTCAAAATCAACATGTTGTCAGGGCTGTGCCCCCTCTGGGGTCTGGGCAGAATCCCTCCTTGCCTCTCCCTGGCTCCTGATGGCAGCCAGAAGTCCTTGACTTCTCCTCAGCTCGCAACTGCAGCATTTCAGCCTCGGCTCTGTATTTATATATTTATTTATTTTTAGGATTTTATTTATTTGGCAGAGAGAGAGATCCTTACTAGCAGGCAGAAAAGCAGGCAGGGAGAGAGGGGGAAGCAGGCTCCCTACTGAGCAGAGAGCCCAATTCAGGGCTCGATCCCAGAAAGCGGAGATCCTGACCTGAGCCAAAGGCAGAGGCTTAACCCACTGAGCCACCCAGGCACCCCTCGGCTCTGTCTTTAAATGGCATTTTTCTCTCATGTGGTCTTCCTCTAAGGACATCAGCCCTTGGATTTGGGGCCCATGCTAATCCAGCATGGCCTCATCTTAATCTGATTACATCTGCAGAGACTGTATTTCCAGGGAATGTCAGACTCACAGGTGCATGGGTTAAGACTTCAGTGCATCTTCTTTGAGGACACAACAAGCCCCAACTGGTGCGTAAGTGAAGATGATCTGAGTTTTTTTTTTAATATTTTATTTATTTATTTGACAGAGATCACAAGTAGGCAGAGAGGCAGGCAGAGAGAGAGAGGAGAAAGCAGGCACCCTGAGGAGCAGAGAGCCTGATGCGGGGCTCGATCCCAGGACCCTGAGATCATGACCTGAGCCAAAGGCAGAGGTTTTAACCCACTGAGCCACCCAAGTGCCCCTGATCTGAGCTTTTGTAAGGAGTTCGGGATGAACTATTTCAGGTAAAGTATATAGAGGAACAGGTGAGGAAATCTCCAGGGAGGCCTGGGACTGAGAGAAAGGGCGAGGAGCCTGGCACAAGGAAGGGAGTGTGAGCCCTGGCATGGAGGTGAGCAGCCAGGTTGGGAGGTTGGCAAGTTAACGGATGGATATACTTGGAGTGAAGGTTAAGATGGTGGATTGGGGCCAGATTAGAGAAGGCCTCTTACAGAGACTTTATTCTAGAGTGGTGACTCTCCAACTTAAGCAGCAACAGAATCCCCTGGAAAGCCAGCTAAAACCCAGTGTGGTGGGGCGCCCCTCCGGAGTGTAGGGTCAGCACCAGGGGAGGGCCCTGGGGATCAGCATTTTAAGGCATGCCAGGCGGCTCTGCTGCTGCTGGTCTGGGGACCACCACTTGAGACCTTCTCTCGAGGTGCGGAGTGGAACCGCTGAAGTTCTGAGGGAGGGGCAGAGGTGACAAGTAGCTCCAGTGACAGTCACCAGCATACAGATGACTGAGAGACAGCGGACACGACAATTCTGAGGGCCCAGGGCTTTCTTGAGGACGAAATGGAGGAGCATAGCTCAAAGTCTGGTTGACATGGTGTCCCTGGCCATTAGGTCATGGGGCCTCAGAAGGTTAAGGTGCCCTCTGCTTCAGGGAGCCCAACCAGTAAACTCCATGACAGCCCAGGACAGGCTCTTGTGCAAGCAGGGGGCACCTGAAGGCAGCACTCTGGACTGAAACCATTCAAATACAGAAAATGCTGACGAAAACGCACTCCTTGCTTCCTAGTACATGAAGAACTACTTTGCCAGGTAAAGATATTTTATATACCCATCAAGAAGTCAAAACTGGGGCACCTGGGTGCTCAGTCAGTTGAGCAATCAACTCTGGATTTCGCCTCATATCATGATCTCAGGGTCATGGGATCAAGCCCCGTGCCAGGCTCTAGGCTCAGCATGGAGTCTGCTTGAGGATTCTCTCACCCTGTCTCTCTCTCTCTCTCCCTCTGCCCCTCCACCCGCTCATGCACACTCTAAAATAAATGAATAAAATCTTCTAAAAATTAAAAATAAATTTTAAAAAGTTAAAACTGCCCATTCTAATAGCGACTCTACGGAAGTCACGGCATACTTTCAGTACAAACGTGTTTACTGTAAAACATAAAGGTTTGTTTTCATGTCAACGGATCAAAGATTCTTCTCCCAGCAAATGTCTGGACTATATTTACATTAGATACAATACAGTGTTTGTTTGAAGACAAGTCACTGAACTATCGGTGTGAATACTGGAAATAAACCTGAGGACCTTAATAAGGGGTAGAGAATAGATATTTATTTCGTTTCAGAAACCTAACATCCCCTTTACACTCACTCAAAAACTTGGAGCCGAGGAAAGAGCAGAAACGGCGTCCCCAAGAAGGCTTGCTGTCGGCTGCCACAGGGAGACCGTGGAAATGCTGTGACTCTGAGTTTCCAAAGACACGGTTCTGCCAAAAGCTAATCTACAGAAAGAAAACCCTGTGCTCAAGGGGAGACATGGTCCTTGCTTTTCTCCTCTTCGTGGAACTCGTGAGAACTGAGAACTTCCAACTTCATGCTTTCAGGTTGAGGGGGTAGGTGGTGGGGACAACTCCAGCGGGCATCGAGTTCCCGGGTGATGCTAATCTCCCTTCCCACACACACTGGGCCCCGCTGGCCTGAAAGACTCAGCTTTTAAATGTCCCCTCCGGCCTTCACATTTGGTAAGAAAACATAAATGTCCTGCCATTTCAGTAAAAGCCAACTTTTTCATTCTGGAAGGTTAACTTTATGAGTCAGGCTCAGTGGCAGAGAAGTAAACGAATCATTTGTGGATGAAAATTGCTGTGCTGTTCTTACGTTCTGGACAGAGCTTCAGTGTGTTCCATTATACCCGGGAATTATCATACTGCATTTTCTTCTCTTAGGCAATGCCAGATAAAGCAAACAGTCTACTGAACCAAAGTCCGTGACCTTCTTAGGCTCCATCCCATGGGGTCCAAGGAGACCTTTGCACGCAGACACTCTGCTTTATTAGGTTAAGTTCCAGTAGACAGAAAGACAGAGTGTATAGCCAACTCTGATTCCAAGTTCTCAACCCTTGGAAAGAAGCTAAAGTGGAAATGGGCCGAGACTGTGTCACCCTCGGCTTCCCCTCTAGCTTAGGGTGGGGCTCACCGGACAAGGCTGGTTACGAGAGGGTTACTAGGTGCTGAGTCTCCCTCATCCCTCTAGAAAGCCCAGCTTGTGTTCCAGATGCCCCATGGCCCCAGCACCCTTTCAGCTATCTTTATTTTCACTGAACAAATATTAATATTTAGTATTTCTTCCTTACAGGGCCCCATGTCAGAGGAATGGAGGAGCAGGGAGGTCTGAGGTCTTCCACAGTACAGAAACAGACACAGTCCTGTTGAGGAGCGAGCACAAGGCAGCCCCCGATCAAGTACCAAGACAGCGTGTTGAGGACAGACACGTCTGGAGGTGAGGAGATTACCAAGGTGGTGGAGATGGGCCAGACAAGAGGCATGAGCAAGAGCTGCTATTTTGTGGGTCCAGTCACGTGTCCGGCAGTGTGGGGAGTACTTGCATGAGCCCATAGCCACCCCAGAAACTGGGTGAGGTCAGCTGAGTAACAGCCCTCAACAATGCCCACGTCCTAATTCCTGAGATCTAGAAATATGTTACTTAATATGGCAAAGGGAACTTCACCAACGTGAGGGACTGAGGGGCCTCAAACTAAGGATTTTGCGATTGGCAGAGAGCCTGGATTACCCCAGTGGCCTTAACCAATGTATTACAAGAGTCCTTTTAAGGAGGAGAAAGTAGTGTTGCATCCAGGAGATGCTGTGCTCTTGGCTTTGAACATGGAAGATGGAAACCTAAGCTGAAACCTGGAGAAGGAGAGGAAACAGAATCCCCCCTAGAGCCTCTGGAAGAAAGGCAGCCCTTCTAGACTCCTTTGGACCACCAACTTCCAGAATTGTAAGAGAATAAACCTCTGGGGTCTTTTAACCTATAAAAGTTTGTGGTAACTTGTTACAGCAGTGGAACTAATTATAGATGGTAGCGATTCTTACTGTTATGCTCCAAGCGGGCAGGTCTTTGGGGACCACTGTGGTTTTATGTCCATCCTGCACACAGCTATGGTACAAGACCCCCTCTGACAACTTGACTTTACTGGGTAGAGACGTGCTGACCAACCACAAGATGTAACCTCTGGTGGAGACCTGCTACGGCTACCATCCCCAGCCACTCCTGTGGGACCAGCTCTGAAAAACCTCTCCAACGGAGGCACCACCGCAAAGGCAAATAAGCGCCAAGGCTGCATATGCAAGGAGAAATCTCTAGAGTGACTCATTGTCCATAGACAGAGATCAAAGGGCAGGTTGGACTGGGGAGCTATTGTGTGTATTTAACATTCCAGCTTCACTGATTCCATGCCAGGGCTGAGTATTAATAGTCCATCTCTAACAGAACCACCTAGGGTGGTCCAGGAAGAGTGTGCAACTAAGCCAGAGTCCTGGCGGTTAGAGTCACGACCCTCCTCCACCAGTGAGCTTTAGTCAGGGCCACCGCTCATAATCTGTGATCACACACACCCCTGGCTAGGACACCACACGTGGCAAGACAAGTGGAAAAGTGTTGTGGGCTGGAAAAAAAAAAGTTTGTGGTTCAAAACAGTTTATTACAAGGAGGTCAGAAGCATTCCTACTTCCTAGCTCATCTGGGTGCACTTGGCTTGGGGGAGTGGGCCTAAGTGCCAAGGAGGCCAAGGCCTAAGCTTATCATCAGGGCCAGGTGGCCTTTCCCCATCCCATGCTAGGCCCAGACTCTGCAGTTAGGGTTTTGCGGACCAGACGGGTGCTGTGGTGGGAGGCTGGGCACAGACCTTGGATGCACCTGTGCCTTTTCAGCACGAGCAATGCCTGGGAGGCAAGGAGAGAGTGTGTCTGTTTTGGGCTCTAAGGTTAGGTTCCATCCCCAGGGCTGTGGGAGGGCACACAGAGATACACCATGTTCATCTTGCAAATCCCACCCCTGTTCTGTGATGACTATAAAAGCAGCTAGGAGGCTTCCTTGAATGAAAGTAAAGATTGGACAGCGATAGAGGAAGAAGGTTTTCCTTAGCAGAGTAAGTACTCTCCTAAAAGCCTGTGGCTCAGTGGACAGGCTCTGTTCAGCTGTCAGACACGTGGGTGGGTGCCCGCAGTAGCCCAGCCTGTCTGCCCCGACGTGGCCTGAGGCTTGCCAGAAGTCCACTGTTTTGCTCCCAAACTCGCTCCTGCCAGGGGTACCTATTGCCTAATTGCATGCAAACTGTCACATAAACTGTGAAGAGTGGGAGCAAAAAATAAAATAAAATAAAATAAAATAATATATAATATATATAATGTCCACAAAATCCAAGTTAAATTTGTAGAAGAATCTGATTAAGTCTCTAAAACTCTTGCTATTGAATTGAGTGTGGATGAGTCAAGGATGAGCAAGAAAATAAAAGGGTAAAAGTAGGGAGCCTACTTCCCCCTGACTCTCTGCCTAATTGTGATCCCTCTCTCAAATAAATAAATAAAATCTTTAAAAAAAAAAGGGGTAAAAGGAGAGGATTGTACTTTGTATTCTTTGCAAGTGCTCCCTGCACTGTAAGTAAACCAAGAGAAATGAGATGATCCATAAAAGCTGAGTTTTCTTGCTAGAAAAATTGCAAGGGGTGACAATGAAATGGCCTTGGCGCTCTACCCAAAATAGGTGATACATTTACATTCACTGCTTTTAATTTAAATTAAAGCATTGTGAGGTATGGGCATAACCTCCCTTCCCCAGACACAGAAGCCAAGGAGTACAGCAGACATTCACCTGAATTGACCAATCCCCAAACAACAGCGGATTCCTGAGTGGGTTCCTTTCCTCATGAAGTACGTGCACACACAGATCTCTAAATGCCAAGGGAAGGGCTGGCCTCTCATCTGCTAGGGGCAGTGGTCTCAGGACTTGCTAAGACCCATCTCAGTGTAAGGGGCAGCCTCTTAAGGGAGGAAGGAGCTGGGAGTGGGGCTGATCTAGGATTCCCTGGGCATCAGCATCCCCCAACACCTCCCACCACTCTGCACTGTGGGTCATGAGGCTGTGCCACATGCTATGTGTGGAGGGTAAAGCCAGAAGAAAGACGGCACCAGGCAGGACAGTGAGGGAACTCAAGCTGTGGTCTGCAATCTCTCTCTATAATTTAGTAAACAAAACAAAACAGAACAGAACAGAACAAAACAAAACACTTGGCTCTTTCCTCAGCTGTATCTCTGATTTCTTTCCAAAACTTAGCTACATTGACTACCACAGCTATTACTGGATTTCACCACAAGAGGGCGATAGTGTTTCTAAAATGAGATTTTTTTTTTTTTTTTTAAGATTTTATTTACTTATTTGACACAGAGAGAGAGAGACACCACAAGTAGACAGAGAGGGAGGCTGAGAGAGGGGAGGAAGCAGGCTCCCTGCTGAGCAGAGAGCTGATGCTAGGTTTGATCCCAGGACCCTGAGATCATGACCTGAGCCAAAGGCAGAGGCTTAACCCACTGAGCCACCCAAGTGCCCCAGTGTTTTCAAGAGCTGCTGCTGACCCACTCCACTGGTTTGAGGCTCTGCTGTCCCGCGCTCAGTGTAAGACTGGGGACAGCATTGTGCTAGCTGGCCCGCGGGTCTCCTCAGGCCTGGAATCCTGCGGCTGTCTGCTCAGACTCCTATCAGCACTCGTCTGAGAACAACTCATGTAGGAAGACCAATCTTCACTGAAAAAATGCACAAAATGTTTACTCTTTTGTTAGAAACAATACTTGTGGAAAATACCTTCAGCAAGAAGAATAAAATGTACCCACCACTCAGAGAACTTCAGTGTTATTAGCATTTGGAAGTAAAATGAGAGATTCTTGCACACTAAAAAATAAAATCTATCAGGGCTGGAAGAGGTCTTAAATATCACTTAGTTCACCGGTTTTCAAAATCTTTTTGGCTGAAACCCTCAGCAAGAACTGCATTCTTCATAGCGAACTAGTTCATAAATATATATTTGAAATACATTTTATGTACAATTTATTCTTACATTTGCAAAGCACTCTAATAGTTTGTATTCCAACCAATTTTATTAAAAATAAACCAACAAACCACAAAACATCTGCAACCTACCAGCTTGATTTCCTAACCCATTAGTGGGCCATTACTTTGAAAACCCCTGACTTGGCTTCAGCCTCCCATCTTACAAAGGGTTGCACAGACCCTTAGGGTGAAGAAGGCTCCCTAGGAGCTCTACTTTTCATATACACACACCCAGCCCCCTGTTCACCCTAGGGGCAGTCCTGGATGAGTGACAAACATTGTGTAGCAACTGATCACTCACTCTGGAAATGCACCGATTTAATAAAGAATGCAGACGCATTTGGGGGATATACCATTTTTCACTTCTTGTCAATACTATGACTGTTCTTGGAAGTAGAGCAGAAACTCCTTAAGCCACTAAATTGAAAGGTCCACGCAGGTGATGTCTGTGCTCCTCACTCAGGTGGCCAAGAGAATGCTTCAAAACTGAATGAATCTCGGGGCGCCTGGGTGGCTCAGTGGGTTAAAGCCTCTGCCTTCGGCTCAGGTCATGATCCCAGGGTCCTGGGATCGAGTCCTGCATCGGGCTCTCTGCTCAGCAGGGAGCCTGCTTCTCCATCTCTCTCTGCCTGTCTCTCCGCCTACTTGTGATTTCTGTCTGTCAAATAAATAAATAAAATCTTTTTAAAAAAACAAAACTGAATGAATCTCAAAGAGGCTTTCCCATCAATCCCACCCCAATCTGAATTGGGGCCATAATATCTGGCCCAGTGCCAGGCACATTGTAAGCACTCAAGAAATAACTCATGGATAAATGGATCACCCCTCAGACAGTATAATGGTAACTCATATTTTTATATTTTACAATTGGTACTTCTATCCTCTTACAGAATTCTTAAAAACACCTAGGTTGTTTGGCAGAACATGGATTATTTCCACTCCAAATGAAGAAATAATCAGAAAAGACATGATCTTTCTTTCTCTGGGTTGTGTGGCTCACTGGAGGCAAAGCAGGGGCTGGAATCCGGGTTCCCGACAACACCACACCAACCAGTCACCCACATTCTGGAAAGGCAGCCCCATGGCAGCTCCCTAGTAGGAAAGAGCAGTCACTCTCAGGGGCCCCCTGCTAGACTTCTGCCACCCTCAGGATCCCAGCAGGCCACTGCCACAAATTAAGACACTCCTTGTGCCAGGCTGCCTTGATCACCCCTGAAGGTGGGTCCTCATTTAGTGGTGATGTTTGAAGGTGGTAGAGGAATGGAGAAAAAATTTCACTGAATTCCTGCAGAAAAACTGAAACCCCTTCACTCTTAGGAGATTCTTGGCCCTGAAAGTCAGTGAGCTCTCTTTCCTGGCTCCTTGATTTAAAAACATTTATAACCATTTTCAGAAGAAATGTAAAGGTAAACCAAATGACAATAGGAAGTTATCTTTTCTTAGAGTCAATACCCTGAATTCTTCTATGTATTAATTACCACTCTCCTTCCCATCCCTGCCCACCCATGCATATCTGCCTCTAATTTATTGATTTATTGCCCCACTCCTTTTTTTGGTCAAAGGAGAGTTACTTTAAAGTTCAGGAACACTATACTATTACAGATGAAAAACTGTGACTGGGGCGCCTGGGTGGCTCAGTGGGTTAAAGCCTCTACCTTTGGCTCGGGTCATGATCTCAGGGTCCTGGGATCCAGCCCCGCACTGGGCTCTCTGCTCAGGGAGCCTGTTTCCCCCTCTCTCTTTGCCTGCCTCTCTGCCTACTTGTGATCTCTCTCTGTCAAATAAAAAAAAAAAAGAAAAGAAAAAGAAAAACTGACTGAGCTCCTTGTGAAAGAGAGGGAGAATTTTTACTGAATGCACTTGGGTTTCGAGAAAGCTTAGTTATCTCGTGAAAGACACCAAGTATTTAATTTTCTTTCAAGGGGATGACTAAATGCATAAAAAAAAGCGAAGTATTATGTAGTTTTTTATGGCCTTGGAAGGAAGAAAAGAATTCCCAGAACTTGAAAACTGACTCTTCTGTAGGGAATCCTCCTCAGTGATAACGAGGGAGCAAATCTTCATGGACCCTCTCTTTGGGCTCTAGGAGGCGGTTACTCTCCTACTTTGATAGACAATTCTCAAGCTCTTTTTCTTCACTTCTCTGTTGAACTAGTAAAACTGCACTTCTTTTCTCGGTGAGAAAGCAAGGATTGTTAAAACAGGTGAGAAGAGTAGGATGCCTTTTTCTAAGAAAAATTTTATTTCATCCATCAATAAATTTAACCACCTGAGGTACAGGATTAAGTCTTTGAGCAACAGAGACTGTGTTTCCAAAAGGCCTTCCCCACCCCTGTATCTGACACAAAGTCTAGAGCAAAAGTCCTACTGCCCCTCTTTAAAACTCTATGTATTTACACTCTGCACTCAATTCTAGATTTTGAGACCGAATCTGCAGGCTTTGTGGGGTATCTGGGGATTACTGGAAAGAGCGTCGCTACTCTGGGGACAGACTGAGTGGAGTTCTGTAACTCTGCAACCTTCTGTTTGATGAAGAAAGCAAAGTAGCTCCACAGACACAAATAAGGGTCCAACAGCCAGCGCCTGGGAATCAACCAAATCAGGAGCAGCCAAATTCTCATTCATTCCATTCACATGGAAAGCAGCCCTGGTTCATTTCCATTAAACCAGAAGCCAGCATTAGGAAGGTTCCTGCCCCCCGCCCCGGGCCAACGCACCAATTCCAACCACATCATCCGGAAGCCCTAGCAGCGTCGCAGGCTGTTAAGAGACAGTGCGCCCACGGTCTGCTGGGGAACTGGCACAGATTTTAGAAATCCCGCCCAGGACCTCTTCTGGAGCCAGGTGGGTCTCGCAGTGACCACCCCTTTGGCAAGCACCTCTGGATACTCGCAGACAAGATCAAGCCTCGCCGTTGGGGCCTGCTCCTCAGTTTCCCCATGCACCTCTTTCCCAGGAATGGGATCTGCCCTGTGAAAAATCTACGGCCTCATAAACGGCGAACGAGCCGGCCGGCTCCCTGTGGACTCTGCGCAGCCACGGGCCCCCGCACTGCCTGACCGCTCCGGAGCCGCCGAGGCCCTCGCCCGATCTCCCCCAGCGTCGTACTCCGCGCGGCGGGCGGGCGCGCGCGCACAGGTGTCCTGCCCACGCGCTGCGCGGCCGTGTCACTCGGGCACTCACCGTGGCGCGGCCCTCCAGCACGGCGGCCAGCACTCGCAGGGCGCTGGGCGAGCCCGCACGGAAGTTGAAGAAGTGCAGCGCCGCGCGCGCCGCCTGCTGCAGGAGTCCGCGCGGGAACTCCGCGTCCTGGAGCCAGGGGGAGTCCTCCGGTCCCCCGGCCCCCGCGGGTGCCGCCGCCACCACCCCTTGCAGGGCGAGCAGCAGCAGCGGCGCGAGCAGCAGGACGGAGGGGCGCGGGCCCCCGGGCCCAGACGCGGGCGGCGGTTGCCGGCGGGGCGGCATGGACGCGGGCTGCAGGTGCGGCGTTCGACGGAGCGGGCTCCGGGCCGGCTGTGCTGGCGCTCGAGGAAATAAGGCCGCGACGGGCTCCTCCCCTCCGTCCCCAGGGCGGCCCGCTGCCCGGGTCCTCGCTCGGCCGCGCCCTCTCAGCGCTTCCTCCGGCCCCGGAGCCCCTCCGCCCCGCCCCACTCTGCCTGGGCCCCCGCTGCGCGGGCTCGAAGCCCCGACGCGGCGGCGCCTTTGCGGCGCGGGGCCGGGGCGTCTGGCCTAGGCTGCGCTGGCAGAGGGACCGGGGTGGGGGGGGCAGTGGAGACTCCTCCTCCGAGGGAGCGCCCCTTGCCCTGCGCCGCGCCCCCAGCCCAGTCGGGGACCCGGCTGCTCTCTGCCGTTGCTTCGATTTCGAAATCCTTTGGGTTTCAGAGCGAACCTGCTTCAATTCTCCAAGGCTTGGAACTTCGGCTTCCCAGACTATGAAATTGGGGACCGCGGATAAGGGGGCGGGACGCAGCCAACATTGATTGGGGGGGTTCCCCTGTGGCACAATGACGTTGGGAGTGGGACAGGTCGTTGGATGGCTGAGGCTGGAGAGGAGTTTGTAGTGGTCAGCAAGGCCCTTCACCCCTTCACCCCTTCGTCATTGCGGGGGAGGTTGGTTCAGGTGTAGGCTCGGGACTCTATTCGGGTGAGCGAATCGCGAGTTGTTGGTGAGGTCTTGAAGAGAAACTGCCACGCTCCTCTAGAGAGCGTGCTCTCTCCTCCCCCTGCCGCGCCTTTGAGAGGAAGCCTGTAGCCCCGAAGCTGCTGGTTCCCTCATGCCACCCTTCAGAAAGTAGGCATCAGGATGAAGCCAGCTCGGTGGAAGGTAGAAATGAGGCACGGAAAGATATTGGGGATATTATCTGCTGGCTCAGGACCCCCCCGGAAACCTTCCCTATCTCAAGACTTTACAGTTACAAGAACCAATAACCCACATTTATTGTTTAAGCCAACTTGGGCGTGATTTTGTTGCACCAGTGGAAAAATTCCTAATGCATTGCTGAAGCAGGAACCAGAGATACAAGGCTGCCGTGTGTGTGTGTGTATTCTCTGCTTGCCCCAGCACTGGGGAACACAGTCTGGGAATACCTCAGCGGCCCCCTACCTGGAGAAGACCATATTGGCAGATCCCACCAGCTCTGGACTGAACCGGCTGGTAAAGAGTCATCTCCTTCCACATCCACTCCCAGCTAGGGCTTTGCAATCTAGCCAGCCATAAGGGTCAGGCCAGACTGGGAGCCTAGAGAAGTGACTGCTCCCAAGTCCGACAACTGTCAGCTACTCTCTTGGGGTCTTTAAGAAAAGCAGGGGCAGGAGGAGGGATAGGGGAGAAAAGACCCTGCAGGAGAGGAAGGAATCCCTTATTGAACCTGGGCTAGGGCTGAGTCCCACCCAGGGATGATGGAATCATTGGGGTAGATGGAATATTTTGTAAAGGCCTGAGTATTCTTTATTGATAATTTAGGTTTCTCCCCTCCTCTCACACCTGATCATGCCAGTGCAAGCCCCACTCCCCCATGGGGCTTGGAAAGCACAGATGATACCAATTATTAGAAAACCGGTAAAAACAACTATTTATACACGAGGGAGACCACAGGATGTAATAGCAGAACCCCTTCCTACATGCTGATGCTTGCACAGACCATCTGGAAGGACAATCAGAAACTGGGAACCGCGGTTGCCTCTGAAGAGGGAGCTGGAACTGGAGTCTTTGGAGGAGATTACTGGAACTGCAAGTCTTTGATTCCTTGCTCTCAGCTCTTGCTGGTAGTAACAGCAGTGAGGGGCGTGGACTTGGAGCCAGACTGCAGGGTCTGAAGAGTAGCTTCACCAGTGTTACTGAACTGCTCTGCACTTTTGTGATGCCTCCTAATGGTTTGCTTGTGCTGATAGCTATACATATGCAAAGCGCGCGGTGATGGCTACGTGAGTGATTGCTATTATTATTATAGCTATTAATCTAAAAAATCAGATATAATCTTTTTTTTAAAGATTTTATTTATTTATTTGATAGACAGAGATCACAAGTAGGCAGAGATGCAGGCAGAGAGAGAGAGAGAGGAGGAAGCAGGCTCCCTGCTGAGCAGAGAGCCCGATGTAGGGCTCGATCCCAGAACCCTAGGATCATGACCTGAGCTGTAGGGCTCGATCCCAGAACCCTAGGATCATGACCTGAGCTGAAGGCAGAGGCTTTAACCCACTGAGCCACCCAGGCACCCTTCAGATATAATCTTGAAACTGATGCAGTCAGCTGTGGATTTCTCTTCATGAATGATGAGAAGGGATGGCAGGGACTACAATGTGTTGGGCCATCAAATAAAATCTTAACCTTCTTAACCCAACCTTTTAGCAGAGCTATTAGCAAGTCAGAAAATGTGAATCTATATCCTCTTTTCTATTCTTCTTGGCAGGTGAAAGTGAAGGTAGGTGGGATTGGGAGAAGAATATAGATAACCAACACTTGACTACTGAAACCCGATTAACCAAATCTCAGGTGTGACTGAGATGACCCTTTCTCTCGGAGACTTGGAACCTGGAGCACCTGTGGACAAAGTACTGCTCACCTGGTTCCTTGGGTCTGCATCTTGCATGCCATGAGGTGACTTGAGCTTTTGTTTCAAGTTAAGCCCTGGAGACCTACATATTTTCCATGCTATGTCTTCAGGCCTATAACGTTTGTCCTAAAACCCCGGGAGGAAGGCACTTTGCTGGTCCTGGAAAGATCAGAAACCCTGTTTGTTGAAGGGAGATGTTTTCCTAGAACATTTGGCTTCCTGATCTCTTCCTTGAAGGTACCTAGGACTCATGGAGGGATTCATTTTCCTCAACATTGGACCCATAAGCTACCTGATGCTCACATTGTCTGCAGCAAGTCCCCAGAGATGGTAACAAGACCCAGGGCTTGGAGCATCACACGTATACCCCACCAGACTCTCAATAGCAAGGCAAAGAGCAAGGGACACCTGCAGAGCTAAGGGCTCTAGATATGGGTCTCTGCTGTGATGGGCCTATGGTAGTTAGAATTCTGAGTTTGTGAGGTTAAGAAGGGAGTCTTTCTAGATTGAACCAGTGAGAATGAATCCTTTGAGATGCAGAACTGGAGACAGGTTTTTCTTTTTCTTTCTAAAAGAGAGGTGACAGAAAATAGAAGGGGATGGGGGATGGGTGAGCCTGGTGGTGGGTATTAAGGAGGGCACGTATTGCATGGAGCCCTGGGTGTGGTGCACAAACAATGAATCTTGGAACACTGAAAAAATAAAATTGAAAAAAGAAAGAAAGAAAATAGTTACATTTATTCCTGTCACCAAGGAAAGATTTCACACAACATAGCTTAAGGACTGACACAGATGTGTTTGGAAAGCCTCAAAATCAAGTGGATAAGGTAACCAGCACTATCCAATACAATTTTCTAGTGAAAATGTTTCTATATTTGCATTATCTAATATGGTAGCCACTAGTTACATGTAGCTACTGACTGTTTGAAATGTGTTTAATGCAACTGAAGAACTGAATTTTTAATTATATTTAATCTTAACTGATTTGAATATACACAGCCACTTGTGGCTGAGGATATGGCTGTGCCATGTTAGCACAATTATAGACAACTGACTTTTCACTACAACAGTGATTTGGGGAAAGAGGGAAAATAATATTTTGGGGAGCTGTGTTTCAGATATGATGCTACATGCTTTCTGTAACAGAATTATCTCATTCAATCTCCACAGTCTAGAGAAGTAAACTGGAGGCCAGAGAGAGGTTCCATGACCTGCCCAAGGTTGCCTTACTAGCAAGGGTCAGGAAAGGGGTCCACAGTCAGGTGTGCCCAAGCTTTCTCCAAGCACTGTTTGGTATATTCCACAAGGAGAGACTCGAGATGGAGGGGTTTAGATCACAAAAACAAAGCTAAAGGAGAGTGTGAAAATACAACTTAATAGTCAGAAGAGTTGAGATTATTTTATTTCAAGAGAAGAATAGTGAAGGAGCCACTCAATCTTCAGTGCTAAATTAAAAGATTTTTTAGAGGACAGTAAGTGGGCTCTGTTACCAGTAATGAAAGCTTCACTTTATTTGGGTTATGCTTGGGGACATGGGGGAATTAATATAGCTTTGGTTCTGATGTGTGGACATCTCTCTTTGTACCTCAGTAAGCCTGGTTGGACTTGAGGTCCCCAGAAGGAAGTCAGCTTGGGCCTTTAGACCCTATAAGTAGCATTTGGGCTGCCCAGAACTGGTGGCTTCTAAAGACGATAAGAAGGATCAAGATTCCTATAGGGACACCTGGGTGGCTCAGTCAGTTGAGCGTCTGCCTTCAGGTCCTAGGATCAAGTTCCTGCATCAGGCTTCTTGCTCACCAGGGAGCCTGCTTCTCCCTCTGCCTGCTGCTCACCCTGCTTGTGCTCTCGCTCTCGCTCTCTCTGACAAACAAAATAAAATTTTAAAAAAGATTCCTATATTCCTATATTCAAATTTTTTGGTGATCACAACACTGGTAGTTAGCTATGGTACATAGTGAGTGGGTACAACCTATTTGCTTGACTACTCTGGATTCAGAGTCATTGCTACATTTGAGCAGATGAATAAAACTGTTACCCAATCCTCTGTCCACTTAACCTGTGAGCATGAAACGATTCTTTTAAAATCCACCATGTGTTCACAGTTAAAACTGAAAGCAATTTAGATGGTGTGGCTTTGACAAAAATTTCTTCTCTTGCAAAGATTTGACAAGCCCGTTTTGACACATAATTGCCAACAGATGTTTTTTAAAATGTAATGAACATGATCAGTACCCGTGAACATTGGATTTTGCAATTTTCCAAACTAAACCCTCAGTTTTGGCATGTCCTGCTCGTTAGGAAAGCAACATCTTTACAGATCAATTATACATTTCCTGAGAAATCTGGCATGGCATTTTGTTCTTCCATCAATCATTTAAGACAGGATATTTGCCATTCCAAGAATGAATTAGCATTCTACTTGATTTACAAACTGTGATGTAAAGTAAATTACAGGTTGGGACTGTTTTAATTTTCCAAGCAAAGGATATTCAAGTAAAGCTTGAAACTGTAAAGTTTATTCTTTCTTATTTGAAAAGATGCTATATTTATTCAGAGTGAAATAAAAAAAATTTTAAAGTTTTTTCCCCTAGCAGTAATACTTAGAATTTTATGTTCTTCAAAGAAAAATCCCTAGTAATTGTTAATGTTTGTATACCACGAACTCCCTGGAGTGACTGATTTATGAAACTCTATGACAGTAGGATTCACTAATCAAACTTCATAGTGTATGTTATCAGGGCAAACTAAAATCAATTCTTCATACTGCAAAAGAACGCATGTGCCCACACACAGCAGCCTGGATAATAAGACAATGTGTTATAAAGCTCACGTTGTGTTTTTTTCTTTCTCACCGTTCTTCCCACAGACATGACAAGGCATGCATCTGATAGTGAGAACAAAATACTGATAAGTAAATCACCTGCCTGATAAATAGATGACGCAACCACCTAGACAACTTCTATACCTACAGCGTTGGTTGAGTTTCTTGTAATGATGCCGTGGGTGGATTTTCAGTTTGGGCAGTTATTCAAGAAAAACTGCATTTGTAGTGGGTTGAGAAGAATCACCAAGTTGTGAGAACATCAAAGTAGGGGACCGTCCCAGGCAGGAGGGGTGGCCTGAATGCATGAATTGTAGGGAGGATCAAGCACAGGACAGCAGTGAGACTGGCTGGCACAGTGCCAGAGGCTGCCTGAGGTAAAGGAAAAAGGTGGGAGCCTTGAGCCCAGAAATGGGCATTTTGTTCCTAGAGGTTCCCCAGAAGTTCCCACATACCTAGGCTGAAAAGAATGGACAATGCACAAGGTAAGTCAGATAGTATGAACATTATTTTTTGGAAAGAAGTGCTCGTGCAAAAATGATTTTCTCTTCACTGGTAAATAACAGAAATATGATCAGACTTTAGAATAAGGAGGTAGTAGGGTGAGCTAATATGAAATTCCATCTTTTGATTCTTAAAGGACTAACAAGTACGGAAGAGTGCAAAGGGCTCTGGTCTGAAAGGCGGGAGGAAAGAGTTATAGCCCAGTTCGGCTGTCCTAACTGGCTTCAGTCTCCTCCGCATAAGGTGCTGGGTTTGGGGTGATAATTAGATGATAATCAGAAAGAAGAGCCAGTTTGGAACACTGTGGTTACATTCTCCTTTAGCTGTGCCTACCCAAGGCAGAGAGGCTTGCTGGATTGTCCTTTCTTGGGACTAGTCTCAGTGATATTGTCCCACCTTCTCCAAGAAGCCCCATTCTCTCTCACCAGCATGCAGGTATCATAGATAGACTTACCTGATTATTTTATCTTGTTATTTTTTCAGTACTTCTTTTTTATTTAATTTACATTTTATTTATGTATTTCTCAGCTATTTTTGGATTCTAAAAAATCCAAACCAAAAAAAGATTCATAGTTTAATTTTTACACCGTTATTCAAATTAAATGAAATAATTGGGTGTTTGGGATTTGGCTAATGAGATGACTTGTGTTTTAGATTTCAAGTAAACTGATGTAGCAGTCAGGATAGGCTAGGATATGCTGCAATAATGAACAACGCCTACATCTCAGGACTTAAAACAGTGCTGCTTTCACTATGAGTCCATTGAGGTTTGGCTGGGGGCTATGCCTGTGTCCCTCGTTCCAGGGAGCAGGCTGAGGGAACAGCTTCTTCGGGAGCATGGGTCCTTGCTGTGCCTGAGGGGAAAAAGGAGCAGGGGGGAATTTTGCTCAGGCTATTAAAGTTCCCATCACATTTCATTGGCCAAGGCATGTCATGTGGCCATGCCTAAGTTCTCAGGGGGTGGGGAGGTACAATGACATTATGTTCTCCAGGAGGTGGCAAGCTGGAAATATTTGGAACAGCAACACATGTCTACCACAACAGTAATTATCAGGCAAGGCCCCACTTAGTCATAAGTCTTTGTATGTCATGTTCGTCGGCTAGAATTTCCAGAACAAACTACTACAGACTGGGCGGATTAAGCAACAGAAGTTCATTGTCTCACAGTTCTGGAGGCTAAAAGAGATTAAGGTATTGCAGGTATAGTTTCATCTGAGGGCTCTCTCCTTGGTTTGCAGATGGCCGCCTTCTCTGTGTCTCCACACGATCATCTCTCCACGTGTATCTGTGTCCTAACCACCTCTTTTTATAGGGACACTGGTCATATTGGATTAGGGCCTACCCTAATGACTTTGTTTTATCTCATTACCTCCTTAAAGGTCCTATCTCCAAACACAGAAGTACTAGGGGTTAGGACTTCAACATGAATTTGGGGGGGACACGATTCAGACCATAATAGAGACGATGCTAAAATTGGAGACTGTCTCATTAAATAAGGCTCTAACAATGACAGGAATATGCAAAACTTTTCAGTACATCTTTATCCCTATACCTGGTGCCAAAACTCTAATGAGAGCAATTTTTGTAAATAAATCATTTTTTACTACAACTTTTTTAAAAGAATGCATAAAAGTTACTTATAAATAAATTGTTTTAGTGCTTCTGTATTGTCAGTTCAAGATATTTCTTGTTTGCTCTACAACTTTTGAGACAGATATAAAGAGATGCTGTGATTAGAATAAAAAAAATTAAGAAATACAAATTTAATTACAGGCCTATGAATGGTTCCCCCATTCATCTCTACCCTAAATTCTCTGAATTGATTAGATAGTTCAGAGTCCTGATTTAACTTTTTACTGGTTTTAATAAGTCTCTTATGAAATGTGTTGGAAAACCATAGACTGACTGCTCTTATTGAATATGTCCCTGCTGGACATGGCTTAGGTTAGTGGTTCTCAAACCTGTGTATGTCTCAGAATCCTGGTAGGTCTGGGATGGGCCTGAGGTTTTGCATTTCTGACCAGTTCCCAGGAGATGTGGAAGCTGCTGATACCAGCCCAGGGATAAGATGTCAAACACCAGTGGTTTAGGAAGCTGCAGTTGGCATAATGGAGAACCACCTTCGTATACATCTTGTCTCTGGGTGCCTGCATGGTGGATGCCAGAAGGCAACTCGGTTAATGTACATATACCAATTGGCACCTTCTAGACATGGGCAGACAGTTAGCCAGAGACTCAGAATTGTGAATTATCTAACCAGGTCTAGCTCTTTCATATTTTCTTTTGTATTTCTTAATTGCAACATAACCCATGTAATTTTACCCACTCTGCACAAGGCTGCTTCTTCTTGGCGCACTCTTCAGTCATTTTGTTTTTGTTTTTAGAACAGAGGGTCCTGGTAGAACATTCTTTCTAATAGCTATGCCAATGCCGCCAGAGTCTTAAGGGGAAAAAAAAAATACCCAATCCTTTTTCCATGCCAACTGTGCTATTTTTATTAAAGGAAAATCTCTAGGGCCTGGTGTTAACTGTGACCACCACTGCTTTGGGAGTCACAGAACTCCTTGTCAGGACACAGCACAATGCCCGCACTCACTCTCTTCTTGATGGCCTTGTGCCCTCCTATTTGGGGCTGTACACTCAGGCTGTGCCCTTAGGTCTGCTGGTTTTTCAGTTTCCCAAGGAGAAGTGAGGTGGGAAGGTAATGAATGAATGTACCTCCCAAAGGAGGTAGCTTGTGGTGGGGGGGGGGGGACACTGCTCTCTGCCAACCCAATATCCATTCTTCTTTTCTTCCTTACTAACTGAGCCCCAGTGTTGTTCAGGGTGGCAGTGTGTCCACTAAATACGGCGCCGGTGGCCTTGCAGCTGGGGTAGCTGTGTGGCCTGATCCTGGCCAATGAGATCCAAGGGGTTTTCACACATGGCTTCTGGGAATGGCTTTTAAAAGGGGTTTGGCTTATCAGAGAGAGACAATAATCATATGATCTCACTCGTATGTGGAATTTAAGGAACAAAACAGAAGATCATAGGAGAAGAGAGGAAAAAACAAAACAAGATGAAATCCAAGAGGGAGACAGACCATAAAGACTCTTAATCACAGGAAACAAACTGAGGGTTGCTGGGGGGGGAGGGGATGGGAGTGGAGGGGATAGGGTCACTGGGTGATGGGCATTAAGGAGGACATGTGATGTAATGGGCACCGGGTATTACGGGCATTATATAAGACTGAGGAATCACTCAACTCTACCCCTGAAACCGATAACACATTGTATGCTGATTGAATTTAAATTAAAAAAATAAAATTTTTAAAAGGGGGGGTATGGCTTAGCCAGGGTGTTCTTATAGACCTTTGCCTTTCACCCCCTTCTTTTTTTTCTTTTTGGAATGCAGATGGTAGGCTTGGAGGCACAGCAGCCTCTCTGCCACCACAGAAGCTATGCACCAAGGAAGCTGGAGCAGGAGAGAGAAGGAGGTGCCTCTTCAGCGGCGTCCCTGAACAGCTGCAGGACTCCAGACTCTCTTATGCGAGAAAACAAACCTCTGACTGGACAGAGCCTCTCTGTGTCAGGTTGGTACTTGTGAGGGCTCTGCCTGCCCCAGGGAGCATGAGGTCTGGGAAAGAAGAGAAGCTGTTGGGGGAGTACAAGAGAGTGCTCCCAGCACTGATGACGCTGATGAAGACAAGTGTTCTTCCTCTTGGTGGGTACAATGCCATGCTCTAGATAGGTCATTTTCCTGACGATGAATCTGAGGCTCAGAGGGTTTTAGTAATGAGCCCAAATCACACAGTCGTCAAGTGATGGAGCTGGGATTCGGGCCTGGGCGTCTCTGAGCTCCCCGCCCCCCATCATTACTCTTGACCCCTCCAGCTCTGGGTCCAAGGCCTCTGACTTCAGTGTCTGGAGTTGGAAGTCAAGGTTCATGACCCTGACTCCCACAGATTGTATCTCTCTGTTATGGACTGACATTTCTGTCCCCCCCCCCAACCCCCAGTTATATGTTGAAGCCTTAACCCCCAATGTGATGATATTTGGAGGTAGAGCCTTGGAGAGATAATCAGGTTTAGATGAGGTTATGAGGGTGACACCATTCTCCATGACGGAAGGGTATCTTTATAAGCAGAAGACAGACCAGAGGATGCTCCTTTTCTCCACCAGTGAGGATGCAGCGAGAAGGTGGCCTTCTACAGCTGAGCAGAGTCTGTACCTGTTTTGAACCTGAAAGTTGTGTCTGAAAACTCCCCTCAGTCCCAGGCAAACCAAGATGGCTGGTCACCTACCTTCTACCTTTTTACTCTTTTTCAGCCCAAGGTATCTACTTCTACCTGACCCCCTCTCTGGCAGACACTCCAGTTTGTCAATGTCGCTCTTAAAATGCATTATCTATAACCAAAGAGATAATCAATATTGAATTTAGTGGATCTGTCAATGTCTGTTCAAGTTTCCACCAACGGCACCACACCATTGGCACAGAACTGCACGTGTGATCCATGAAAACCACTGTCAAGTCAGGTTCCCCACTCCCACCCTGGATTTGGCAATTCATTGCTGGAGCTAATGGCAGTTTACTTTTTAATTTATTCTAGTTTAACTTTTTGGCTTGGGCCCAGTCAGTGTTCCTGTTTAGGTGATGTGAATTGTGAGCCTGTGGCCCAACTTACTGATGATCCCACCCCTCTCTGTGGCTTCTGAACATTAGGTAAATGCATCTTCTGTGCCCTCATCCAAATTGTTGATTAAAGTGTTTAAGAACCTTAAGGATCTGTCAGTCCATAATTTATAGTTTTCCTCTCCAGCCACTTAGGAATGCATCGAATTCTGTTTGGGCCCTCAGGTATAAACCCTAGAGACTTTTGAGCACATGCTCATGAAAAATTGGGATCCTTTAGGGGTTAAAGCCTTTCCCAGAAAGCTCAGGCTGTCCTTGGGTTAACTCCACTCTGAATGAGCACAGATAATTGAGGCATTGACCCTGTAATTATGTTGGCGGTATACTCCCAGCAAAGGCCTAATCTTCAGTTGACTCCCTTTGCCATTCTGAGGTCCCTGAGTCACCTCCTCTCACCTTCAACTATTTATCAAACTTTAAGACTTTATTCTGTCATAAAGAAACTGGTGGGATATACCTTCAAGTGTAACCTTTTAGAGTTGTGTTTTAACTTTTTTATTCCTCTACATATTCCCGTAATGTCAATTAAAACTGAGTTAATACCTACAGAGAAATGCCCAGATCTTAAGCATGCAGGTCCATGAGTTTTGACAAATGTATAGATCCACGTAGCCAGCATCCTGATCAGAATACAGATCGTGTCCATCACCCTAGAAAGGTCTCCTTCCACATCCCTCACATATCCTATAGCTCTAACACTCTAATAGGTCTTAGACCCTATGCAAATATAATGGGGGGAGAGAACAAATATCCTATAAAAATAAAATGAGACAGATATACATGATTTACAAATACCTACAGTTTGAAATTCCCTATCCCCCTCCATGAGACAAGTAACCAAGTGTTAACGATACTGTTTTCCCACATTTCCATTGCATAATTTTCTTTAAATAGTTCAATATGTTATACCTATTAAATAATTTATTCTGTGTTCTAACTTGCAGTATTTTTCAAATATGTATATAAAATTGAATTGAAATGGAGACCATCTCCCTGGTTGGTCACAAATGTCATTAGGTATGTAAGGACCTTCATGGTAATTGATTGGAAGAACTGACTCATGAGGTCTCTAGCTGGGACAGGTGCACACAGGTGCATGAGTGGATGCTGGCCTGCCTCCATCACTGATTTGGGTTGGCTGCTGTTTATGGAGACCTGCAATGGCAAAACCATCACTGACTTCTGTCGCTGACACACCTCCAGGTGTCTGTGGAATGTGAGCGATTGGTGCCAACTGGTCTGCAGATAATGAAGGCGGGAGATGAACTGGACTGGCCCATTCATTGTGGGTGGACAGAAGACAACTCTGTAATTCCACTTGATAAAGAGTGTGTCCCACTTATTAGTACAACAGTGACTTTAGGAAAATCTTAAGAAGTTCTCTAAGTCTGATAGCAAATTATGTTTTAGCTATCCTGTGTAGGCTCAGCTTTGGTGTTTTTGCCCAGCTACGGTTATGAGATACTCAGATCACTAGGTAGCAGAAAAGAAAGATTAGAAACAATAGTAATAACCATTACCATCATGATAATAATAGTAACGATTTACTGACTGCTCATCAAGCTGAAAACTGCACTGAGGAGCTTATGTAGATCATCTAAATTAATTCCATAGTAGAACCATTTATAGATGAAGTAAATGGAGTCAGACAGGTTAAGTAACTTGCCAAATAGGTTAAAAGCAGAATTTGTACTAGGTATGCCAGTGTCCAGGAAGAGAGCAGATGGCAAACTTAAGCTGAGCAATTAGAAGTGAGTATAATAAAAGTGTGGGCAGGACTCAGGGAAACCATAAGGACTCCTAATATGGAGGTATTGTACCCCTACGCTGATAGGATAGAGAAGGAACCTGGGGACACTGAGGCTATGTAGAGAGGACTCTTTCAGAGTTGTGGTCTTTGGTTGAGAGTCACAGACAGTTATGGGGGCATCCATGGATCCTGGGAGAACAGGTGCTCTGGCTTCATAATATTTGCCTGCCTCCAGTCTATTGGGCTCTTCACTGATAAACCCAATGAAAGCAAGGGAGTGGGGGACCCTGTTGATACAGTCAATTATATGCCCAGAAAATATCTTCTCTTAGTCTGTACATTGTTGTTGTTTTTTTTCACTTTATGTCTACTGACTTTTGTTCTACATATGTTTTACATTTTTTTTAAGATTTTATTTATTGGGTGCCTGGATGGCTCAGCTGGTTAAGAATCTGCCTTCAGCTCAGGTCATGATCCCAGGTCCTGGGATTGAGCCCCATGTCAGGCTGCCCACACAGCATAATCAGATAAATAAATAAAATCTTTAAGAAAAAAAGATTTTATTTACTTATTCCTCAGAGAGAGAGAGAGAGAGAGAGAGAGAGAGAAAGAGAGCTTGAGCACGAGCACGCACGAGCAGAGGGAGCAGCAGGCAGAGAGAGGAGAAGCAGGTTTTCTGCTGAGCAGGAAGAACAATGCAGGACTTGGTCCCAGAACCCTGGGATCATGACCTGAGCTGAAGGCAGATGCTTAACCCACTGAACCACCCAGGCATCCCATGTTTTACATTTTAATGTAATAAAAAATTTTCTGGGGCGCCTGGGTGGCTCAGTGGGTTAAGCATCTGCCTTCAGCTCAGGTCATGATCTCAGGGTCCTGGGATTGAGCCCTGCCTCGGGCTCCCTGCTCAACAGGGAGCCTACTTCCCCCCCCCCCCCCCCCCGCCCCCGACACTTCTGCTCGGCCTACTTGTGATCTTTTTCTCTCTGTCAAATAAATAAATAAAGTCTTTAAAAAATTTTTTTTCTTTCATGGTTTGTGCTTTTATATCCCATTTAGGAAATGTCTTTCCTACTTCAGTATCATGAAAATAATCTCTTATTTTCTTCTAAAGATATTAAGATGTTGTTTTCCACATTGAGTCTTCATCATACATAATTCTGAATATGTACGTGAAAGTGATTTTCACTTTCAATAGCCAGTTGTCCCAGTATCGCTTATTGGTCTAAACTGTAATGCCAGCTCTGTCATAAATGGCATTTTCATGTGTGAGGACCTGCATCTAGATGTGCTCCTTGCTCTATTTGTCTGGGTCAATTCTTGGCACTCATTATATCAGAGTTTCTAGCTTCATATTAAGTCACATTATCCAGAAACATGGGTCTCCTTCTCCCTCCTCAGTTTTTCTTAGCTGTACTTTTCTATTCCTATTCCTTTGAGGATGAATTTGACAAGTTCCATGAAGAAAGTCTGCTGGGGTTTTGTTTAAATTGCTCTGCTTTTATCAATTTGGAGAGAACTGACTTTTTAAAGATCTTAAAAAGGGTAACTGTGGTAAATAGGACCATGTGCTCAGGTTTCCTTCCATGTCCTTCATTATAGTTTGAGAGTCTTCCCTAGACCTTGCACTGTTTTTGTTAGATGTTTTTTCCCAGTTAGGTGCTAGTGGTTTTATTTTGTATTAATACTGAAATCTTGTTTTCTATTACATTTTAATTTATTGATTCTGTCTAAATACTTTGGCTTTTTGTCTGTTGATTGTGTATTTAGCAACCTGTTAAACTGTCACATTTGTTGTAATAGTTTTTAAAAAATCTCTTGGATGTACCATGTTGTGGTAGGCAAAACCCTAAGAACTCCCCCAAGACTTTTATTATCTGATGTACATAACCCCATCTAATCCCCTCCCCTGAGTGTGGGCAGGACCTGAGAATTGATAGAATGGTCACTCCCTTGGTTGGGTTATTTTGTATGACAAAGGTGATCCTATAGTCACTCCCATTATTACTATATATCATATAAGACTCAGTCATAGTCCACAGAAAGGAGAGTTTCTCCTGGTGGCTTTGAATAAGTATGCTGTCACAGTGGGAAGCATGTGGCAAGGGAATGTGGCCAGCTTCAGGGGGCTGAGAGCAGCTCTCAGATGACAGCCATCAAGGAAAGAGAAACCTCAGTCCTACAATCACAAGGAACTGAATCCTGCCAACAACCATGTGAGCTTGAAAAAGGACCCTACGATCCAGCTGAGAACAGCAGCAGAGCCCCACTTTGGTTTCTGCCTCCTTCCATCCTGAGCAGAGAACAAGAGTTCTAACCAACAGAACTGTGAGATAATAAATGTGAGCTATTTGAAGCTGCTAAATTTGTGGTAATTTCTTATCTAGAAACAGAAGACAATACATACATTAACAATATATTGTGTACAATTCATGGAAAGGCTGTTTCTTCTTTTCCATTCCTTATACATTTTATATTCACCTCTGGTCTTCTTGTGCTGATTAAAACCTTAAGTGAAATAGAATTGATAATATTGGAAAATCCTTGAATTTTTCTTGATTGTGAGAAAATGCTTCTAATATTTCATTCTTAAGTATAATGTTTGCTGTAATTTTTTGGAGGACATCTTTTGCAGGGTCATGAGTTTCCCTTCTAATCCTACTTTGCTAAAAGTTTATTTCTGATCATTAATGGACTTTAAAGTTGTTAAATAAGTTTCTCTAGATCTATTCAAATAATTATATGTTTTCTCTTTTTAAATTATTTATTTTTTCTTTATTAGTCTGTGTTCTATATTGATAGATTTTCTCTAGTTAAGCCTTTGTTTCATTCTGGGAATAAGCCTTGTGTGTGTGTGTGTGTTTAAGTTTCAATACATTGTTGGATTTAGTTTGTTAATGTTTTATTTAAATTTTTGTTACCTCTCTTCAAAAGTTTGATAAAACAATTGTGAAACCATCAAATACTATTGCTTTAAAAAATTTTTTTTAAGATTTTATTTACTTGACACACAGAGAGAGAGATCACAAGTAGGCAGAGAGGCAGGCAGAGAGAGGGGGAAGCAGGCTCTCTGCTGAGCAGAGAGCCCGATGTGGGGCTCGATCCCAGGACCCTGAGATCATGACCTGAGCTGAAGGTAGAGGCTTAACCCACTGAGCCACCCAGGTGCCCCTTTTTAAATTTTAAATAGACCATTTTTAAAAAAGAACAGTTTAGGTCGACCACAAAATTGAGCAGAAAGAAGAGAAAGTTCCCCTATACTCCTTGTCTCTACCTGCAAACCTCCAGTACCCGCTCACCAACTATCAACATCCCACAACAGAATGGTACACTGGTTATAAGTGATGAACCTACATGAACACATCATTATCACCCAAAGTCCCTAGTTTACATTAGGATTCACTTGTGAGGTCCTACATTTCTTTATGGGTCTTGACAAATGTATGATGACAAGTATGTACCATTTTAGTCTTATACAGAATAGTTTCACTGCTCTAAAAATCCTCCGTGATCTGCCTCTTCAACACTTCCTATCCCTAGCCCCTGGCAGTCACTGATATTTTTACTGTTTCCTTGGTTTTGCCCTTCCAGAATGTCATGTGCTTGGAATTGTACAGTATGTAGCCCTTTAAGATTGGCTTCTTTCATTAGTGATATGCATTTAACTTTTTTCCATGTCTTTTTATGTCTGGAAGCACCATTTTATTTATCCATTTGCCTACCAAGTTTTAATAATTGCTTCCAAGTTTAGGTAATAATAAATAAAGCTACTATAAACATCCATGAATATATTTTTGTGTAGCTAAGAGTTTTCAGCTCCTTTGGGTGAATACCAAGGAGCATGACTGTTGGATCATATTAGTATGTTTATAGTTTTGTAAGTAACCACCAAACTAACATCCAAAGTAGCTGTGCTATTTTGAAGGACTGTTGTTTTGAGGGGTTGATTTTTTAAATTTTTAAATTTTTATTTTTTAAGATTTTATTTATTGTGTGTGTGTGTGTGTGTGTGTGAGAGAGAGAGAGAGAGAGAGAGCGTGCGCACAAGCAGGGAGAGCAGCAGGCAGAGGGAGAAGCAGGCTCCCAACATATCAAGGAGCCTGATGCAGGACTTGATCCCAGGACCCTAGGATCATGACCTGAGCCAAAGGCAGACACTTCACCAACTGAGCCACCCAGGCATCCCTGATTTTTTAAATTACTGACTCAACTTTTTAAAAAAATGCATACAGATCTTTTCAGGTTTTTTATTCTCCCTGAGTCGTTTGGTTTTTAATATTTTTCTAGAAAATTGTCCATTACATCTAATTATTTAATGTCATATCGTTCATAGTGTTCTTTCACAAAATTAAAAAAAAATCCTAGCCAGAAGAGTCCAACGTGGTGGAAGAGTAGGAGACCTTAGTTTTTTCTGGTCCCAGGAATTCAGCTAGATAGCTATAAAATCACTTTGAACACTTGTGAACTCAATCAGAGATCTAAGAAAAGAATTGCTGCAATTCTACAAATAGAAAAGCAACCACTTTCTGCAAGAATGACAAGACAGAAAAATTCACCTCAAAAAAGAGAACAAGAGGCAGTACTGACTGCTAGAGACCTAAACAGTGTCGATATAATTAAGATGTTAGAACTAGAGTTCATAATAATGATTATAAAGATACTAGCTGGCTTCTTCCACAGTTTGGCTATTGTGGACATTGCTGCTATGAACTTTGAGGTGCAGGTGCTCCTTCAGATCTCTACATTTGTATCTTTGGGGTAAATACCTAGTAGTGCAATTGCTGGGTCATAGGGTAGCTGTATTTTTAACTTCTTGAGGAACTTCCTTACTATTTTCCAGAGTGACTATACCAGCTTGCATCCCCACCAACAGTGTAAGAGGGTTCCCCTTTCTCTGCATTCTTGCCAACATTTGTTGTTTCCTGTCTTATTAATTTTAGCTATTGTGACTAGTGTGAGGTGGTATCTCATTGCGGTTTTGATTTGTATTTCCCTGATGCTATGTGATGTGGAGCATTTTTTCATATGTCCATTGGTCATTTGTATGTCTTCTTTGGAGAAATGTCTGTTCATGTCTTTTGCCCATTTCTTAACAGGATTATTTGTTTTTTGGGTATTGAGTTTGAGAAGTTCTTTATAGATCTTGGATGCTAGCCCTTTATCTGTAATGTCATTTGCAAATATCTTCTCCCATTCTGTAGGTTGCCTTTTAGTTCTGTTGACTGTTTTCCTTTGCTCTGCAAAAGCTTTATATCTTGATGAAGTCCTAACAGTTCATTTTTGCCTTAGTTTCCCTTGCCTTTGGAGATGTGTCTAGCAAGAAGTTGCTGAGGCTGACATTGAAGAGGTAGCTGCCTGTGTTCTCCTCTAGGATTTTGATGGATTCCTGTCTCACATTTAGGTCTTTCATCCATTTTGACTTTATCTTTGTGTGGGGTAAGAAAATGGCCCAGTTTCATTCTTCTATACATGGCCGTCCAATTTTCCCAGCACCAATTTTCCCAGCACCATTTCCCCAGCACCAAATCTTTTATTCTTAAATTTAGAGCTCAGCAAGATTTCAATTCTCATTTACTGTAGCTCTGCTGGCTTGCATTGTTCAGAGAATTCCTTTTGTTGTACTTTACTCTTTATGATCTTGACCTTGAAATACAAGGTAATTTGATTGCCTTGAAAGGATAGTTCTTGAAGGTATAAAAATAATTCTTAAAATAATTCTTCCTCACTCTGATGCAATTACAGGAGTTTTTCTTCCCTTGGTCATTACCACATGTCCAGAATGGACAAGACATACTTAAATCACCCCATAACCACATGACAGAAGATGGAGAAGGAAAGACAAGTCCTAAGCTGTGATGGAGGACTGATTCACAGAGTAAATTAACAAATGACCAGAACTGTAGCTTCTGTTTCACAAAGTACTGTGCAGTGGAGAGAATATGAGCTTTGGGATTAAACCAGGTTTGAAATGGCATGTGCTGCTAACTTATGTTGTCATCCTGGACATATTACATATGTTCTCACAACCTCAGCTGCTTTGAAGAAACAAAGGGTAGAAAAGAAAAAAAAAAGTTTTAATGGTGAATGAAATCTCATACTCTAAGAAAAGTAGGTTTTAACAGTACAATATGCTCACCTGGAGCATTATTGCGACTACAAGTCTTTAAGTCACTTCTGGAGCTAATGCTGGAGAATAGTAGTAGGGGTACTTTTCCCAACATTCTTTTGTACAACTCCTCTGCCCTGAATTGGTCTCTCTGAGGATCCAAGACCAGGGGTAGTTGATTCCATGTGTTGGCCTGCCAAATCTTCAGGACTGATCTGGAGCAAAACAAGAATCATTTCCAGGACTCGAGGAGCTGTGCTGAAAGAACATAGAGGTTGATCTAAGAGGGGTTCCTGTCTGCCTTTGGCAGTATGAATATCACAGAGAAAATGGTGATTACAGTTCATTGGAATTGTTGAATTTGTAAAGTTAGATATGTAAAAGAGAAAAGTTAACATAGAGTGAACAAAAGGCAGTTATAGAAGAGTGAAGATAATCATGCATGTTTAATTTTGTGTTGATAGTAATAAGTAGGAGAACAGTAATAACATGTGAGCTTTCTGTTTCTCCTCTTGGCTGCATTTCCTTACCAGTACTGGATATGGATGTGTGCTTGTTACTGACGGTGAGGAGAGAGGGTAAAGAACACCACTGGGTTCAGTTCTAACATTGATGGGATGGGTGGGCTCTGTGTGTTGGTGGGAGTGGACTTCAAAGCTCCTGAAAGGCAGTGGTGGCAGCAGGGGTGCTCGGGAGCCTTGCACACACCACGTTGTGCACCCTGGTAACACCACTTTTCTCTTGTTCTCCCAGGGACTTGAGAGTGATGGTGTGCTCCTGCTGCTACTGCCAATCTCTGTGTTAAATTTCTGATGTCTGAAATACCCTGAGTGGGTTTGGTCTTCCCAGCTGGACACCAAGTGATATTGCCATTATTATTATTTTTCTTTTTTTGGCCTGGAATATTGTATAGTACTTGGAAGGAATTGAAATGAGCAATATTGCATTTTGTACAAAGTTGAAAAGGCATAAGAAGTATAGAATTACTTAGGAAATAAGTTGGGTTGATATTTTAAAATAGTTTTTTTTTTTTTAAGATTTTTATTTATTTATTTGAGAGAGAGGCAGTGAGAGAGCATGAGAGGCAGTGAGAGAGCATGAGCGAGGAGAAGGTCAGAGGGAGAAGCAGACTCCCCGTGGAGCTGGGAGCCTGATGCGGGACTCGATCCCGGGTCTCCGGGATCATGACCTGAGCTGAAGGCAGTCGTCCAACCAACTGAGCCACCCAGGCATCCTGATATTTTAAAATAGTTTTAAGGGTTTTGTTGTCATCATGTTTGTGTCTGAACTGTTCAGAAATTAGTTATGCTAGAATTTCATTATAGCTTAAATAATTTTAGGTAATTTAAGTAAATAATCAATGCTCAAGTGTATGAGAAAATTTGATTTTCAAAGTTTTGTTTATTAAACTTGTAGGTTTTAATACATTGAGCATTACACAAAATAAAAGTAACAGATGTTCTTTCTATGGAGAGTTCTTAAATATAATAAATGTGATCACCTCTTTTTGTGTGTGGGGATGTGTTAGAGACATTTATGAGTATTAAATGGATTATGCCCTGAAAAACAGAATATAAACTTTCTCTTTAAACAAATACTCAAGGGGTGGCTGGGTGACTCAGTTGTTAAGCGGCTGCCTTCAGCTCAGGTCATGATCCCTGCATCGGGCTCCCTGCTCAGTGGGAGGCCTGCTTCTCCCTCTCCCACTCCCTCTGCTTGTGTTCTCTCTCACTGTCTCTCTCAGTCAAATATATAAATAAAATCTTTTAAAAAATCCCCCAATACTGGGACACCTGGGTGGCTCAGTCGGTTAAGCAGCTGCCTTCGGCTCGGGTCATGATCCCAGCGTCCTGGGATCGAGTCCCACATTGGGCTCCTTGCTCGGCAGGGAGCCTGCTTCTCCCTCTGCCTCTGCCTGACACTCTGTCTGCCTGTGCTCGCTCGCTCTCTCTACCTCTCTCTGACAAATAAATAAATTAAAAAAAAATCCCCCAATACTCAAATTTTATTGTCTTTTTCTTTCTGGATGGTAAAGAGCTGTTTGGTCCATTCTGGGTGTGAGGGCAACATTCTCCAGGGATGAGAGGCAACCTCTTTCTTCTCTCCTTGGAGGAAAGATTACACTATTGGGTTTGATGAAGAATGAGCATCCCCAGCCCTTGAGGACTGACATGATGATGTCAGTTGCTAACAATTGGGGTTCGGCACTGCTAGGGTGATTCAGAGTCTTCCCAATAATAAGCCAACCACAGATAATCTGAGGGAAGAGAAGAGACAAAGGCTTTGGCTCAGAGAATAAAAAAGGGTAGTGGCCAGGAGAGGAAAAAGTCCACACAAGTCAGGGGAAACCAGGTTCCCTCAAACTGTGATTGTGATCCATAAATAGGGGCCTTGGCCTAGAGGCAGCCTCGAGTGAAAAACCTTGAGGGTCAAGTGAAAAACTACTTCCTAGGAGCCACGGTGGATTACAGCCTTGGCCAGGCACTGTGCAGGATTTACATTATGGGTTTCCCATTCATGCTCGTTACTCTGGTTCCCAGAGGATATAGAAGTCCTGGCACCTGTCACATCAGTTATCACAGTCTTAAAATATATCTAATCCCTGGCAAAGCTGGTTTATTCTTGCTATTCTTTTCAAACAACATTGTCTTTTCCTTGAGGATTTACAGAAGTTGAGAAGAAAAACCACTTTAAATAAAGAAATTAAGCTAGAAGTGGAGTGGTTTATTTCAGAGAAAAGAGGGCTTGGTATCCATCAGCTACATAGAAAGCTCTGAAGAACAAGGAACGCACCAGAGCTACACGTGTTTGATCTTCATTTCCCAATCGGTCAAAAGGATATAACACATTAAAAGCAAGGAGACATTTGTCTATTAAGGTGAATAAATATCCAAGTGGTATTCCACTAGACTTCTGGGGCAAGAAGAGAATCTCTAACAGTAGAAAGAAATTAGGAAGCTGAGTTATCTTGACTAGACTTTCAACATTTGTTTCATGTTTAAAAAATCCAGTTAAAACAAGTGAGTCCCATTTAACCATGAGTCTGTGATGATTTTCTTTCTTCTGAAAGATGGAGAGGCACAAACTGAGGTAATCAATATGCTCTTAAATTCCAGAGAATAGGGTGTGAATAAACCTTTACATTATTTGGGATTAAAGTTTGTATGCTGATTATACCTTGTGCTGGAATGGTGGGGAGTGAACCCAAATATTACATTTATAAGGATTGGGGCAGCACTCTACCATTCGTTCAAGCACCAAACATTTATTAAGAGTCTATGATGTACCTCTGCCAGGCATTAGGAAAAAAACATGGTAAGCAAAACATACATGGGCCTTGCCCTTATGGAGATGACAGCTTAAGTGGAGGATAAAGACGTTAATCACATAATCACACGCATGACTGTATAGTCACATATGTGATACATTCTTGAGGGAAAGGTACTTGGTCTGGAAGAGGTAAAGTAGTTTGGAGCAGGAAGTTTATTGAGGAACAGACTATTAATTTGAGATCTCAAGTACTAGTGTGAGCCAAGAGCCAAGGCAAAGTGTGGGTGGGGGTGGGAGGCAGGGAGGAGCCTGGACGGAGCTCTGTGGCATCAAAGTGCTCTCATGGAAAGCTTGAGGAGCTTGCAGACGACCAGTGTGCAGGAGCAAAACGTGGAAGATGATGGTGAAGTGGGCAGGAGTCAATACCAAATCCTGAAGACCATATCAGGATTTTGTCTTTGTTCTGAGGTTGACAGGAGGCCTGAATGTTTAAGCAGAGGTATGACATAATCAGACTCGGTGGGCAAGGAGTCACTCTGGCGTCCTTGCTGTGCTCATAGGGAACCCGGCACAGTGCGGTGTCAGTGAGGAGGGTGTGACTGTAACACGTGGCGCTCGGTATTGGTTTGTTTCTTCATCCCCCCAGTGTGTCCATTAGTGAAGGACATCAGGTTACCTGATACTTGTAACAATAACCTTTTTCAGGCACCCAGTGCCCGGGGCCCATGGTAGGACTTTGAGGGGCTTCCAAGGTTTCAAAAGCACCCCAGGAGTGCTAAATATTGTTATTACTGACTCAAGGGGCAGGAGCCCTCCTAAATCATAACTCCCATGTCCTGCTATACCCTGTGTGCTCTTTGTCCTGTTTGAGTTCTTGCCAATCCTAACTCCACTTTGCCTGAGAAAATGATCACACAAAACCCAAGGGGGCATGGCTTTTGGCCATGCCTTGAGCAATCTTAATACTTTAGGAAAATCATTTCTCTTTCTCTTTACTGACCCGCAGAACTTTTACTTACATCATTTCAGGATTAATTATGAATTCTGAGGCAATGTCAATGTAAAATGATGTGCTCTTTCAAACCATAATATGGAGAAGCGAAGTTATTTTTCTCTGGTGATTATTAATGGAACTATTACTTTTTGTAATGTTAATTTTTATCACAAAATGAATAGTAACAACAAAATAATGCAATATCAACCTTCTACAAATTAAAGCTAGCTTTATTTTATTTTATTTTTTTTTAAGATACTGAGTAAGATTTAGGGCTACACTACATCTTAGATTCAGCAATTAACACAGTTTATTTAGGGACAAACTGTATTGAAAAAGTACTTTGTTCTTCTCTAATTAGCGAGAGATTCTTATGCTATCAGAAGAGATCAAATCTACTCTGCCCATCATCCTGGAGCCTGTGGAAGCCCTCTGGGAATAGGGCTTCTAAAGTGGTAACTATGGGGGCGCCTGGGTGGCTCAGTGGGTTAAAACCTCTGCCTTCAGCTCAGGTCATGATCCCAGAGTCCTGGGATCGAGCCCCACATCTGGCTCTCTGCTCAGTGGGGAGCCTGCTTCCTCCTCTCTCTCTGCCTGCCTCTCTGTCTACTTGTGATTTCTGTCTGTCCAATAAATAAATAAAACCGTTAAAAAAAAATAAAGTGGTAACTATGTCAGGGAGCCTGTGGTCCAGGGCTATTTTTGCTGGCAGTGTCTCCAGAACCAGAGAGAGCACACAACTCTCTTTAAAATTGAAGGTGTTTGCTTATGCCTGACATGAAACTAAATTCATGGGCAAGAGATGTGCTTATGAGCATAAAGCAAAACACAGTGACTCCTGTTGGCAAACCAAACAAAACCAGAAGGATCTGGAGAAAGACAAGTCATGCCATAGAAATAGTGGCATGGTTCTTGCCAACCCATGAAGCAGCCTTCCTGCGAAGGCCACTGCACAGAGAATCCTTGCAATGTTGTACCTCTCAAAGATTTAAATTTACCAAAAAGTAAATAAAATTGTGCATTGGTTCTCTCGAAAAAAAACAAAAGATGTCAAACTTTGATGTGTAGGGAGGGACAAACAATGGACTACGGAGCTTTAAGGTGAGGGCAACACATTAGGGTCCTTCCTTCTGACCTGCCCCTTATATCACAAAGGCAGTCTGTCTGGAATATCCTTCCACTTGCCCATGCTCTACTTCCCCAGCAGATCACTGGTAGGTTGCTCTGCTCTCCCCAGGGGGCCTTTCTAGGAGCTCGGCGGGGGGGGGGGGGGGGGGGGGGGGGGGAAGGTCCTCTCTAAGGTGATGATCCATACATTCTTGGAGAGAATTCTCTCCATTCTTGGAGAGAAAACTTATTAGATGAAAACGTTGAGCAGCTTGAGGTCAGGACAGTGAGAGTAAGTCATTAATTTTATGAGGAATCATTAATAGAGTTGCCCTCTGCAAGCTGGAGACCCAGGGGAGCTGGTAGTGTAGTTCTAGTCCAAGTGTCCACGAGACGGTTTAACAGGCCCCTTTAGTATGATGTGCTTCTGCAAGCCCTACTGATAGCATGAACTGAGGTAACAGATCTTGGTCTGGTCAGCTCTGTAGTCAGTTTTGGGTGGACACATTTAAACTAGAGTATGCAAAAAACACACTCATTATGATGGCTACTATTTAAAAAGAAAAGAAAAGAAGACAAAAAAAAAAAAGAGCTGGAAAGGATGTGGAGAAATTGGAAGTCCTGTTGGTGGGAATGTAAAATGATAAGCAGCTGTGGAAAACAGTAGAGAAGTTCCTCAAGAAATTAAAAAGATAAAATTGCCATATGACTCTGTAATTCCACTTTGCATATAGACCCAAAATAATCGAAAGCAGAGGACTGAGAGAGATTTGTGTGCCCATGTTCATAGCAGCATTATTCATAATAGTTAAAACATAGAAACAACTAAAGTGTCCACCCATGGATGAATGGATAAGCAAAATGTGGTGTATACATGCAGTGAAATACTGTTCAGTCTTGAAATGGAAGGGAATTCTGAAATATGCTACAACATGGACAAACTTTGAGGATATTGCTAAGTGAAATAAGCCAGTCACAAAAATACAAATATTGTAGGATTTCACTTGTGTAAGCTACTTAGAATGTCAAAATCATAAAGACAGAAGTATAATGGTGGTTGGCAGGGGCTAAGGGAAGGAGAAACAGGGAGTTATTGTTTAGTGAATACAGAGTTTCAGGGTTTTTTTTTTCTCCAAGATTTTATTTATTTATTTGGCAGAAATCACAAGCAGGCAGAGAGGCAGGCAGAGAGAGAGAGGATGAGGAACAGAGAGCCCGATGTGGGGCTCGATCCCAAGACCCCAGGATCATGATCTGAGCCGAAGGCAGAGGCTTTAACCCACTGAGCCACCCAGACGCCCCGAGTTTCAGTTTCACAAGATGAAAAGAGTTATGGGGATGGATGATGGTGATGACTGCACAACAATGTGAACATATTTAATACCACTGAACTGTACACTTAAAAATGGTTGAGTGGAACCTGGGTGGCTCAGTCAGTGAAGTGTCTCTTTCTTGATTTCGGCTCAGGTCATGATGTCTGGGTCCTGGGATTGAGGACTGTGTCCAGCTTTGCACTCATTGGGGAGTCCGCTTGAGGATTCTCTCTCCCTCTTTCGCCCTCCCCTCTCTTTCTCTAAAATCAATTTAAAGGCTCCTGGGTAGCTCAATTGGTTAAGCATCTGCCTTTGCTCAGGTCATGATCCCAGTGTCCTGGGATCAAATCTTGCATTGGGTTCCTTGCTCAGTGGAGAGCCTGCTTCTTCCTCTCCTTCTCCCCCTGCTTGTGCTCTCTCTGTCAAATAAATAAATACAATCTTTTAAAAAAAAATAAATTTAAAAATAAATTTTAAAAATGGCTGAGATGGTAAAATTTATGTTATGTGTATTTCAACCAAAAAAATATAGACATGGCTATGTCTTAAAAAATGAAAAGGAACAAATAAATCAATTTTAACAACAACAACAACAACAACAACAGCAGGTACCAGTAGAATGCTTAAAAAGAATTAAACCATTTCACCCTTTCTAGTGATAACGACAGTGCTTGGGAATTCCAGGGAAACTAATCCTTGTGTAACATAAAGAGACTTAGTGAGGAGACCCAAGTAGGCATGTACCTTGGATGACCTTTTAGGATCTTTTTTGGTTCCTGGCAACAAGCTGCTTGGTGCAGCAGTTTCATGGGACTTTCATGGCTCAATTTCCCTCCTGGCTCCTAGCAGAGGGACCTCTAGTCAGCTGGGAGGAGGTTTTCTCCACTACCAGGCTTTCTGATCACAAAAATCTCCAGTCATACCCTCAGTCAGGTTCTACTACCTGCTCTCAATCTCAAAGTCCACAGCAAAAATGAGCCACAAAGGTTTTCTGTTCTGGAGCATAAGGATGGCTGTGTCCATCTGTGTCTCGCCTAAGCATATCTTTCTTTTTTTTTTTTTTAATTTCTTTTCAGCATAACAGTATTCATTGTTTTTGCACCACACCCAGTGCTCCATGCTATATATGCCCTCCTTAATACCCACCACCTGGCTCCCCTAGCCTCCTACCCCTCGCCCCTTCAAAACCCTCAGGTTGTTTTTCAGAGTCCACAGTCTCTCATGGTTCACCTCCTCCTCCAATTTCCCTCAACTCCCTATCTTTCTTGAATGATACATGACTTGGGGATGATATGCAATCTCTTGCTGACCTTCCCCCATTCACTTAAACTGTACCATGTGAAAACTATGGAGCTTGCATCAGCCCTTCACTTAATAACAATTTAAATAACTCTGGGGAAGCATTGGCAATTGAGTTTTCTATGATGATGGAAATGTCCTATGATATTTATACTGCCTAATATGGTAGCCACTGGCCATTTGCGGCCATTAAACACCTGAAAGGTGGCAAGTGTGACTGAGGAATTGAATTTTAAATTTTATTCAATTGTAATTATTTTCAATTTCACCCAGTGGCTACTTAATCAGAGAGTGCTGCTCTAGGGACCTGACCAGAATGGATGTGTTGGCTTGGTCTTAGTTAAACTCTGGCCTTGGAATCATAAACTGACCTTGAAATGTGCTCTGATTTTTCAGTTGGAGACCTGTTAATGACTAGTTGTATCACTTTAAAATCAACTAACTAATCCAGCAACTAACTTGTCAGCTCCCCTCCATTAACCTACAGCTTCCTCCAGGTATCACCCGTGCCTACTCTTTCCCTTCACAGACAGAATTTTTAAATTATTTTCTATAATTACTGGACATTTTCTCACACTTGCTCACTCCTTGGTTCCTGTTGCCTGAGCTCCCATCATGCTACTCTCAAAGCAGCTCCTCTCATCAAAGTCATCACAACTGCTATGTCTGTTTGCAAGGGCTGCCACCACAGCGTACCACAGACTGGGTGGCTTACACAATAGAAATTTAGTTTCTCATAGTTATGCATGTTGGCAGTCCAAGATCAAAGTGTTGGAGGGGTGGGTTTCTTTGGACACCTCTCCTTGGCTTGAAGATGGCTGCCTTCTCCCTTTGTCTTCACATAGCCTTCCTTCTGTGTGTGTCTGTGTCCTAATATCTTTTTATAAGGACACCAGTCATATTGGATTAAAGCCCACCCATACGACCTCATTTTAACTTAATTATCTCTTTAAAGATCCTATTTCCAAACACAGTCACACTCTGAGGTACTAGGGGTTAAACAACATATGAATTTTGGGGGACAGAATTCAACTCAAAACAACAGCTTTGCTGCTAAATCCAACACAGACTTTTCCACCTTTATGCTGCTTTAATCTCTCAGCATCACTGGACAATGCTGTCTACCCACACTTACAACTCGAGCTCTCTTGTTTCTGTGACTCCACATTCCTGGGTTTTCTCCCAACTCTCTGGCTGTTTCCTCTCAATCTATGCTATAGATTTCTCTCTTTTTTAATCTTGCCTTTAAATATTGGTGCTCCTCAGGATTCTGTTCTTGTTTTCTCTTCTCCTTTTACACACTCTCATCCACTTCCACAGTTTTTGTTGCCATCTTTGTGCTGATGCTGTCCAAATCCTTTTCTTCAGCCCACATTCTCTGATGAACTCTACACCCAAATACATAACCATCTAATAGACATTTATCTATACTTGGCTTTCCTACATATAACTCAAATTCAACCGGTTCAAACTGAATCAATCATCTTCCTACCTTCTCCAAATCTGTTCTTCCTCTGTGAGCTCTAGGTCAGGGAATGGCATCTCCGTTCACCCAGCTGTTAATTCTGGGAGCCTGCAGCTTCATCCCGACTTCCCCTGCTTCTCATCCAACTTACCCATCCTGTCCCCTGCCCCCCATATATTCTGTCTCCTTAGAAACTGTTAAATTCTGTTGCTTTTCTTTATCTCTACTTCTGCTCTGCTGGTTTAAATCTATCTGATATTTCTAAATAGCAAATATAATTATGTTTCTAACCAGCTTTAAATACTTCAATTACTTCCCATTACTCTCAAGATAAAGCCCAAATCTCCTAACATGATTCCTGTGTGATCTTTCCACTGCTTCCCTCACCCTTTCTCATCTGCAGCTGTTTCTTCCTGTTCCTTTCTCTATTCCAGGCTTAGGTCAATACGTTACAGCATTTCTTACCTATGAGCCTTAACACCTGCTGTTCCCCTGCTGGAACCCTCTCCTTGTCCACCTGCTTTGGCCTGGTTTTAGTTCTTGGAAGACACTCTCTGTGGTTGTCTGGGACAAGTGTACCTCAGGTGCCTCACAGACTCTAACTTCTGGCCTTTTCTATGAGACTGCAAGTTCCTTAAAAGCACAGATCATGTCTGTCATTTCCCACTGACATAGTAGGTGCTTAGCCCCCACAGCAGAATCCTTAAATGGAGCATGACTGGGGCAGGGCTTTGGGTACCTTCTTTCCATGAATTCTAAGGTGAAACCTCCAGACGCTTTCTCCTACACAGAGATTTTTCTATATGATAAACCATGCTAACGGCCTGTATAGTTCATGGAAAGTGGTAGCTACAGCCCTGTCCTCCTAGAGCTGGCCTTATGAAAAAGATTATTTGGAAAGAGCCAGGACAGAGTCCTTTCCCCTTACACTTGAGATATATAGGCACTAGATTAATCATCATAAGCTGGTTCCCAGGGCAGCCTCGAACAAAATAGGTAGAATCTATGTGAGTTTGCAGGATGGCCAAGTAGATTTGAAGAGAACACGAAAGAGAACTAACACTCTCATACTATGATAGGATGACCTTACGGCCATCAGATGAAAGGTTCTGATTTTTCATTCATTTAAAAATACTTATCCAGAGACTTCTCTATGCCAGGCTCTGTTCTGGATGCACATAGTTAGAACTGAGCACTCTACACACACAGTAGGAACCATCCTATAGAGTTTTAAAGGTTCTTTTAAAGGTTAAAAAAAAACTTTTAAAGGTTCAGCTCCTCTTGTAATTATCTTATTTCCCAAAGGCAGGGATATTTAAATGCCAAAGGTGTGCATTTTGCTAAAAAGAAATATTTACAAAACTGAAAGAATACTGCATCTCCGGATATTCTATACAAGTAAATAAAAGCAAAGCAGCCAGAGCTAAAGAAATGAAGACTTTGGGGGTGCCTGGGTGGCTCAGTGGGTTAAGCCACTGCCTTTGGCTCAGGTCATGATCTCAGGGTCCTGGGATCGAGTCCCGCATCGGGCTCTCTGCTCAGCAGGGAGCCTGCTTCCCTCTCTCTCTTTCTGCCTGCCTCTCTGTCTACTGTGATCTCTCTCTTTCAAATAAATAAATAAATAAAAATCTTAAAAAAAAAGAAATGAAGACTTTATGTTTTGAGGTCTGAACCTCTAAATCTGAAGTGCAGAGTAAGAGTTCTGCTCTATCAGGATATTCCTCCTAGAAAACTGAAGGGGCTACTCTCATGTGAATTGGTGGGGCTGGCCATGAATGTGGTGCTACAGGAGAACATAGGAGTTGAGACAAAGAGTTCCAGAACTAGAAAACACCAAAAGAAGCCCAAAGCAGTGAAATTCTCTTAGCTACTCCTGTATAATGGTTTGATCATTTGGGGGTGCCTGGGTGGCGCAGTCAGCAAATCAGCAAAGCTCAGGTCATGATCCTAGGGTCCTGGGATCAAGTCCCACATCACTCTCCCTGCTCAGTGGGGAGTCTGCTTCTCCCTCTGCCTGCTGTTCCCCCTGCTTGTGCTTCCCCCTCTATGTCAAATAAATAAATAAAATCTTAAAAAATGTCTTTGATCATTGTTCCAGTGGGAAGAAATACCCAAATGGGGGAAATCAGTTGACATCTGCACTCATGGAGGGAGCAGAGCAGGCAAACAGCGGTACCTCTCTCATGGCGGGAGGGAAAGACTGTTGAGATTTCATCACCAGAGGAACTGTTTTTTCTTATTTAGAGTGAAAGTACTAAAGCAAACAGGAGAATGCTTGTGGGATACCAACCAAATCTGTGCTTTGTTGACTTTTGTCAACAAGAGTGTTACTTGGTATGACACTTTCTTCCCATCTTCACATTTCCCATCTCCACTGTGAGCAAAATGCTTGGGAACCACCCTAGGGATTTTGCATCCAGTACTGGGAAAGTCACGCCTCCCTGAACCAGAGCCATATTCGGGTTATGAGTTCAAATTCCATAGTAGCTTCTTTGCACCCTCTGCTCAGCTATCCGTGGATGTATGCTTAAACTTGTTCATTCACATTTTGCCTCCCCAAACAGATTGTAATCTTTGAAGGCAGGAGTGTTCCTTGTACATTAGAGGTGCCCACTTCATATATAACGACACACACAATAGGCCATTAAATCTGAGTGAATCAGGAAAAAAACATTGGAGGCAAGATAGAGTTGGTCCTAGCTTGTAGGCATTCATAATGTATGAAAAATAATGGGTTCATTTGTTGTCCATTCGTTCACTCATTCGTTCATTCAAATGTGTACTGAGTGCCTGGTATTTGGGGTGGCTAGTGAAGCCATTCAGAGTTCATGTTGATAGGAAACACAGATGTAAAAGGCTCAGAAAACAGACCTGCTGCACTAACACCCCACCTATCTGTGTGGGCTCTGGCCCTTTCCCTACTTGTTATGACAATTTTGGCTCAGAAAAAAAGGATGAACAAAGTTCAGATGAAGTTCATTGTGTGTGTTTGTGTGTTCCTTAGAGCTTACAGTTGGCAAACCTCAAGGGAGGACTCTGGCTGAACCCAGTGAACTAGGGGGAAAGAATCACAAAAGTCTGGGATTTGTTGACCGGAAAAATTCCTTGTGGTCTGACAGACTACCATTTCCCACATGGCCCTACTCATCAGAGACACGGAAGTATCACTTCCAACTACCTAAGCTGCTTTCTTCTGGATCTTTCTTCCATGCATCTAAATAATATGCTTCCCTATTGACTTTTCAGAGTTAAACTCTTCACTTCCTCCTATAAAAGATGAAGATTCAGCACCCTGTTCTCCTCATTCTTCCAACATAAATATATCATAATATTTGGTTAAATCAGTATTCAAAGTTAACACTGTTTTGATTATTGTAAATATCTTCCCCAGCTAAGTCATGCAACATGCACTAATAATGTTTCCTTTGTTATGCAACTTTTCTCCGCCCCCCCCGCAGTACGAAATTATCTTAAGTTTTGATTTATACCTATCCCTAATGTTCCTTCAACTCTTTGCCAAAACTGTTAATCTCCTCTTAATAGTTCAAATTTGGGGCGCCTTGATGGCTCAGTCGGTTAAGTGTCCAAGTCTTGGTTTTGGCTTAGGTCATGATCTTAGGGTCATGGGATCGAGCCCTGCATCAAGCTCTGTGCTCAGTGGGGAGTCTGCTTGAAGATTCTCTCCCTCTGCCCCTCGTCCTCCCTCCTCTAAAATAAGTAAATAAATCTTTAAAAGAATAACTAAAGTATGTCAAGTATTCTGTTGATTTTTAAATTTTTAACATATTCCCTCTGGAGCCCACTGGCTTCCTGCTCTGACGTGTCATCCAACTTCTTTGCATTGGATTCCTTTTTCTTGAATCCCATGTCTTCTTTTTTCCTGATTTATTCACCTCATTTTGGTGGAATTATCCACCTCATTTTGGTGGAATACACCCGCAGGTAGTTTCACTTAAAGCATGCTTGGATTCTACTGGAATTTTTTTCTGCTTTTATATTTTTTAAAACTGAGAACTCATTTTTTTCTATGAGCCCATCTATTCTTTTTTTGTTGATAGAATTATCTTTTATTATCTCCCTGAAGATATGATTTTCCTGACAGCTTATTCTGCTCTTTGTGCTGTCTCAGTTTTCTCTGAATTTCTATGTTTGATTAGGATTCCCAGTAATTATTGTCTATAAATTTTTTCTTTGAAGAACTCAGTTTCCCTAGGCTGCTGCCTCAGGTGTCTAAGCTAGGCCACTAGGATTTTCAGAAGCATTGGGGGAAAAGTTACTAGTGGTTCTCACCATTCATTAAGCATGCTGACTGGCTCTCAATCTCCTTCTCCAGTATGTTTTCTGTTGGACGATGGAGATGCCTCATGGGGTAGGTCGGGGAAGGGATCTAGGGATCTCCCTGCATTTAGTATAGGCTTTTAACCAACACCCCAGCTCTGGAACAGTTCCTTGTACCTCCAATCCTGTGCTTTTCAGGAGCTCTATGGGGCAAATCTGTTAGCTTCCTGCATTCTCTCTGCACCCCATACACAGTCTCTGAGTCATTAATCACTGGTTATCTGTTTTTCAATTGCCAAGGGAGATGTGTTCACATCTCCCTTTCCATTCTTGTTGCCTTCAACAAAATCTTTATATTGTGGGAAGAGGTTTTGAGAGGAAATGGACAAAAAAGGTGTTTAATACATCATGGATAGTTACCCCATTTTCCTCAATGGGAAAAGAAAAGTACTTAAAATAGATTATATAGAAATTCTACCTACCTTGAGAATGTTAGTAAACCTTCATGTTTCTAAGCCCAGTTCACAACCTCTCATGGAGCTGGTGTCTGTCATATAAAAAATGAACAATTACTGTTTGTTGACCATTTGAATGAATAAATGAATCGAGTGTTCACTGGTAGTGCTGCTGACTCCTTTGGAAGCTAAAGGACTCTGAAAACTGAGAAAAGGGGGTAGCACAGCAGGTGCAGTTAACTAGGGAAGAATGACTCCCACATTTGGTTACAAATTAGGATCACTCGGGAAGAGTCTAGAATTACATATCCCTGGAGATCATTCCACAACTAATTGAATCCTGTTCTCAGGATTCTTGGGGAATCTGTATTTGTACAAAGCAACTGCCCACCCTAGCCTTTTTATTACATGAAAAAATAAACCCCTAATGTTTAAAGTACCACTAATATTATTTTTTTGTTGCTTGCAGCTGAAAGTATTCCTAACATATACATGCGGCCCATGAGAACCCTAAAACACTGAAGTGGAAAGGATGACAATCCACAGGAGTATGGAAGGGGCTTGGCAAACGCCTCCAGGGGTACGTAGCCTGCTGAGGGCCTCCTGGGGGAAGCAGTGGTAATGGGAAATGCTCCAAGATGCTCCCCAGGTTCCCAATGCTGACCTACTTTTCTCCATGTGTTCCTCCCTGTTCCTCCTCTTGCCTACTCAATAGACCTACACTGGTGCCCCTAGAGACACTGGGATGTGGTTGTCTGGAAATTCCTCTAGTCTCTCTCCTTGCTCCATGTTCTTCATGTGCTTCCTGACTCAAACCTCACTTTTTGATTCTCAAAAGCTATTTCAGAGTCACAAACCTCAGCACGAACTATTCTCAGCTCTTTTAATCCCTCTCTATTAACTTTACTCTTCCATGGGGCTACTTGCTTATTGTATAAGGAAGTGGGGGAAAAACTCCACAGATTAGTATCTCAAGATAGTAATTTCTAGGTTTGTTAATGACAGTATGCCCATTGTTGCACCCATCCCCCCAGTCCTACCCTAGCCAAGAGAGGCTAAGTTTACTTCCTGAACCACTAGAGGCACATTATACAGCATCCTACAGAGATAGCAGAAGTACAAAGAATTCTAGGGAGACAGGAGTAGCTAGCCCCTAAGGGAGGTCCCAGGGACTACAGAAAAGTAAGGGGAGGCTTTTTTTCCCCCTTGGGTGAAAGGAAATGGGTAAACTCCAGGGCCAAAGCCCCAAGTCAGGGAAGCAGTGGGAGAGCAGATACCCCAAAAGGATGGTGCAAATCCTTTGAAAGTTAAAGTTGGGCAAATGTGTAATTAGTAGTAACTCACTCTTCAGATCAGTTTTGAATTTGATCAATGATTTCCCTCCATCAATTTCAGATATGTCTTTTTTTTTTTTTTTTACTTTTTGTATTTTGAAGCTAAATTTTTGGGTATGCAAGAATTTGAGATTGTGCTATTTTTCTATTGGACTGACTCCCTGATCATCATAAAGGATCCCTCTTTCTCTTGGGTGATCCTTTTTGCCTCACAATTTACTCTGTCTGATATTAGGATAGCTATCCTAGCTCCTTGTGGTGAATGTTTGCATAGTGACTCTTTTTCCAATCTCTCAGTTTCAATCTTTCTGTGTTTTTATATTTAAAATGTGTCTATGGTTGAGTGGGAGGATCCCACATGGTGATGTAGGAAGACCCTGAACTTACCACCTCCATGGACACATGCTCTGTTCATAGAGCGATTCCTCCTGAAAAAGAACTGGGCGCTGACCTAACAGCTTGTGCACAAACAAAGGTAGAGACCACATAGAGAATGGCAAGAGAGATGGAGACACAGTAATGAAGGAAACCCCCATGCCTGATGCTGTGAACTGCAGTGGGGAAGGACAGGACGTAGGGACCATGAGTAAATTCATCTGCTTTGCAGTACAGAAAAAAGGCTGCAACTAGAATATAAAGCAACCATCCCTAGAACCTTGCCAAATGGCAGGGGAGATTCTAGAACTCTTTCAGGTTCAGGGGAGCTGGTGAACACCACAGTTTATGTTCCCTTTGCACCTTGACGGTGCAGATGCAAGCAGGGTCCAGGTGCCAGCCAGTCTGTCATCTCAGCAGCCCCTAAGTCCCCAGCCCATACTAGCCCTGGTTACCCTGGGGCACAGAAAAAAAAAAAGTAATGGTTTAAAAGAGCAACCAGATCCAAAGCAATCTACAGATTCAATGCAATCTCTATCAAAATATCAACAGCATTTTCTGTAGAATTAAAAAAAAATTCTAAAATTTGTATGGAATCACAAAATACTCCAAAGAGTTAAAGTGATCTTCAGAAAGAAGAAAACTGGAGGTATCATAACCCCAGATTTCAAGATACACTACAAAGCTGCAGTAGTCAAAGCAGCTATGGTACTGACACAGAGACAGATGCAGGAACAGAACACACAGTCCAGGCATAAACCCCCACTTATGTGGTCAGTTAATCTATGAAAAAGGAGACAAGAATATACAATGGGTGAAAGACAATCTCTTCAATAAATGATGTTGAGAAAACTGGACAGCTACATGCAAAACAATGAAACTGGACCACAACTTATACCACACACTAAAATAAGTGCAAATAAAATGGTTTAAGAACCTAAATGTGAGACCAGAAACCATAAAATTTCTAGAACAAAACATAGTAATCTCTCTGACATTGGCCTTGGCAACATTTTTCTAGCAATGTCTCCTCAGGCAAGGGAAAGAAAAGCTAAAATCAACAAATGAGACTAAGTCAAACTGAGCTTTTGCCCAGAGAAGGAAACCATCAACAAAGCAAAAAGCCAGCCTACTGATTGGGAGAAGATATTTGTAAATGAGATATCCAATAAGGGATCAACATCCAAAATATATAAAGAACTTATACAACTCAACACCAACCCCCCCCAAAACAAAACAAAACAAAAAACCAAACCCAAATAGTCCAATTTAAAATGGGCAGAACGCCTGAATGGACATTTTTTCCAAAGAAGACATTACACAGAAGGCAAACAGACACAAGAAAAGATGCTCCACATCACTAATCATCAGGAAAATGCACATCAAAACCATAATGAGATATCACCTCACACCTGTCAGATTGGCTAGAATCAAAAAGACAAGATGTAACAAGTGTTGGTGAGGATGTGAAGAAAAAGAAACTCTGGTGCTTTGATGGTGGCAATGTAAATAAATACAGTTACCGTGGAGAAGGGAATGGAGGTTCCCCCCAAAACTAAAAGGAGAAATACCGTATGATCCAGGAATTCCACTACTGGGTATTCACCCAAAGAAAAAGAGTACTTTAATTCAAGAAGATATATGGACCCTTATGTTCACTGTGGCATTATTTATAATAGCCAAGATACAGAAGCAACCTAAGTGTCTACTGATAGATGAAAAGATAAAAAAGAGGAATGTATATATATATATACATATATAATACATATTATACATATATAATCGTATACATATAGTACGTATAATCGTATTACTCAGACATCAAAAAGAATGAGATCTTGTCATTTGCAAAAACATAATGGACCTAGAAGTATTATTATGCTAAGTGAAATAAGTCAAACAGAGAAAAACAAATACCATGTGATTTCAGATATATGTGGAATCTAAAAAACAAAACAAATGAACAAACAGAGCAGAAACAGACCCATAAATACAGAAAACAAACTGGTGTCTGCCAGAGAGAGGGAGTTGCGGGGGAGGGCAAAATAGGTAAAGGGTAGTGAGAGGTACAAGCTTCCAGTTATGGAATGAATAAGTCATGGGGATGAAAGGTACAGCATAGGGAATAGTCAGTGGTACCGTAATGATGTTTTTTGCTGACAGAGGGGAGCTACACTTGCACTGAGCATAGCGTGATGTATAGAGGTGTCAAATCATTATGTTGAATACCTAAAACTACTGTAACATTCGTGTGCCAACTGTACTTCAATAAAAAGAGTTTCTATTGTTTTTTAGTCAGTATTGCAGTTTTAGTTTTTTACTTGGATTAGCCAATTTACATTAATTATTGACTTAGTTGAGTTTATAGAGACTCTTACTCTTTTCTAATTAACCCAACTACTTTGTGTTACATTTTTAATTTTTCTTTTCATTTTTTAGATTAATACATTCTATATTATTCTACTTTGCCCCTTTACTAACCTGTCATAGACTTCTTTACTGATTGTTCTCATTTCTTCAGTGCTAGTCTCTGATAACATACTATGGTATTACCTCCAGTTCTGGATTCCATAGATTGAAGAGGAAAAGCAGCAGACTTTCCAAGTTCTAAAAGGTGAGCAATAGATGGTTTAAACTTAAAAATTATAGGCTGGATGGATAAATAAAGATGGAAGGCTGAATCAGGTAATTCTTTGAAGGGATCCATGAGATACCTAGTTTTATAATGGAAGGGACTGGATTTACAACAACAGAACACACCATCGATGGTGTTTACAACAGGTGACGCCTTTTAATCTGTATCATATAGCCAATTGCTATTGGAAATTGTCACCAGATTACCTATGAGTATCTCAAATTCAATATATCCTCACCTCCTCACAGCCCCAGCTCCCTTTTCTGTACTCTTCTCTCAGGTAACAGCACCATCATCTACCCAGTGGCCAAGCCAAGAACATGGACATCATCTCTAACTTCTCTTTCTCACCCACTTTCATCACCAAGTCTGACTGCCCCTGTACCTTAAAGGTTCCTCACATTCATTCACATTTCTCCATCTTCACTTCTTCACTGACTCTACCTCTTCTCCATTGCTTAACCACAGAACAATGTGTAAAGTGGAGGAATAACTCAGTTTGCTGAATGAATGAATGTCCACTACTGGCAGAAACAATTTTTTAAAAAGAAACACACATTTTGAGATAAGCAATGAATACCTTCTCCCTGTATCAATTAGCCTCTTTTCTGGTGCTAAAGAGGTGTCCACAAAGGACTTGGGTGGAGGGATGAGGATGAGGCCAGAATCAGCAAGATGGACTAACAGAACAGTACCTTAAAGGATATAATGTTTAAAGTCTGTGGGTCCTACACTAGCCTATGCTTCTCTCCTCATATTAGGAAACAGAACATGCTGTCTCTGGAGGTCATAATAACCAAAGTGAGTAAAACCCTGAAAGCCAATTTGCAATTCCCAAGTGTACTGGCTATTTGGAATTTTCAGTGGACTTGATGGATCAGAGTAATGCAAAAAAGCGGGACCTCCAGCCTCCGGATTTTATAGCACCTATAAAACATGTTTTACAGTTTCGGTTCAATTTTATGCTGTTAAGCTAAACATTTGATATCATATGGCACTTTAAGCACATTGATTTACGGTAAGTCAGCAATTGCATCTGTAATAAAAAGTCCAAAGTATGGGTTTTAAAAGCAATCTACTGTATTTATTATTGACATAAACAGTTACCTGCAGTCCATTTGAACATCATCTTAGATTTAACTCATGTATTAAAGATACTATGTTTCCCATCCAGCAAGGTCATCACCAAGGTGAAAACTATATACGGTTCGAAATGAAAAAGATCAAATATGGAATGATAAATATTTTAAAAATAAGTGACATATAGGATTTCATCTTTCTACATTCCTGATTAATAATCATATTCTGTTTACCTTTTACACCCACCTCTTTCCCCCAGGTCTCAACTCTGACAACCACTAGTCTTCTTTTCATCTATATAATTTTGTTATTTCAAGAATGCTGTATAAATGGAAACATACCTTTGTAATCTTTTGGTATTGGCTTTTTAAAACAAAATTCAACATAATTCCTGTGACTTCTATTTAATCTTATGTGGATTGCCTCATGCTTATTTCACCAGCATGGTTACAAATAGGGTGGCATAATTCAATTAATTTTTTTGAAGATTTTATTTATTTATTTGGCAGAGAGAGAGATCACAAGTAGGCAGAGAGGCAGGCAGAGAGAGAGGGGGAAGCTTGCTCCCCACTGAGCAGAGAGCCCGATGCGGGGCTCGATCCCAGAACCCCGAGATCATGACCTGAGCCAAAGGTAGAGGCTTAACCCACTGAGCCACCCAGGCGCCCCAATTCAATTAATTTAAGAGGTACTTCAATATATACCAAACTAAGAGAGTCTAAATACAAAGTAATTTCATAAAAGGGAACATTATTTATAATTGAATCCATATTAATGAGTGAGAGGTGTTTATTTTTAGACAGTGTTAGAGCAAGTCTGGACAAAAATGCATCTAGTTCATCTAAAGGATAATTGGCAGCATAATTAAAAAGCATCCAATTTTCCTAATACTAATTTAAGAGCTGATTTAATTACACATTTGGAAAAATTATGAAAAATTTGGAAAATATTCCATTTTCATATTGCATTTGTAGAATGTATGTTTTTTAGTTTGCAAGCATTTATTGAGTTCATCCAATGTGTACACAGTAAGCTCAAGTCATGGAAAAACAAAACTTGCATGGGTATTATAATAGCATAGATTTGTATTGCCTTATTTGGATATTGTTCTTAAGATACAGTATGTGGTCTTATTTTTGTTTTCACACATGAAGTTTGACAAAGGCTATTTCTTTTCAAATATCCCCAAAAGGGGAGGCCTACAGTATGGGGTAAGGTTATGTCAAGAACTGTTAGCAGGCCATGTCACGAGGTCCCCAAGACCACCTGAGGTTCAATTATTCTCTAGAAGGATATACAGGACTCAGCGTGTCAGAGTCATGGTTTTGATTTATTACAGAGAAAGAATATACAGCACAATCAGCAAAGGGAAAAGGCACATTGGGTGAAGTCTGGAGGAAACCAGGCATAGGCTTCTAAAACTCTGCTCCCAGTTTAGTTGCACAGGACACTCTGAATTCCCTCAACATTGAGATGTGACAATATATTTATAATGTGGCCAACCAGGGAAGTACATTAGACAGTCAATGCCCAGAATTTTTCCTGAGGGCTGATCACATAACACTCTTTATCTAGCATATACCCAAATTCCAGACTTCCAGAAAGAGAACAGATGTTCAGCATAAACTCCATTATTTGCACAAACAATTTGGCACAGTGAGCCACATTGATCAACTAATGGGTGGGAACCCTCCTGAAATCTACGTTCCTAGATACCAGTCAAGAGCCAACCTTGCAAGTAGGTGTTTGTTCTCAAGGACAGCAGCTTAGGCATGTTATGTTAACTCTTTTCAGTACATAGGCCCATTTAGTGTACTACTTATTATTCTGATCTCTACCTCTCTGACTGTTGTGTCTTAGAACACAGGTGTCATTTGTTGACTCTCAGCTAAATAATATAGCGAGACAATAAACATGGAAATAGCCAGGCAGACATACCTCTTTCTCCTAGCATGAGAAAAAAGAAAACCCAGCAACAAAACCAACATACAAATCTTTAAGATTAAGAATACTACCTGAAAAATGGATTCACATTCATTATCCTTTTTTAAAAAAGATTTTATTTATTTGTCAGAGAGAGACAGAGAGAGAACACAAGCACAGGGAGAGGCAAGAAGTGGGGGAAGCAGACTCCCCGCTGAGCAAGGAGCCCAATGCAGGACACGATCCTAGGACCCTGGGATCATGGCCTAAGCTGAAGGCAGATGCTTAAGTGACTGAGCCACCGAGGCGTCCTTATTGAGAAAGTTTATATTGTGACTTGAGATACTGATGATGCATGAAGTATCCAATTATTCAGACATTTAAACTATTATTTCATTTTAAAATCTCATCCTTCAAATTTTTCATATATGTGTGTTCATTGCTATAAGATACTAGTACTGTGTGCATATGTACCTTTTGAAACTAAATAAGTATGCATATATTAGGGATGGGTATGCAAGCTGCTTTACTAATAGGGACTTACCACTCCTGCCTTTGGGTCATAAAATTTTAGAACTGGAAGGAATTGTATAGACTTAGTTAAATTTCCTCTTTTATATTGAAGCTTTGTTCACAGTAGTCGAGATATGGAAACAACCTAAGTATCTGTCGAGAGATGAATGGATAGGAAAACGCAGTAAATATATATATAAATATATACAATGGGATATTATTCAGCCTTGAAAAAGAAGAAAATCCTGCCATTTGCAACTACATGGATGAGCCTGGAGGACATTACACTGAATGAAATAAGCTAGATACAGGAATATAAATATCACACAATGTCACTTACATGTGGAATTAAGAAAAGTGGAACTCATAGTAACAGAATAGATAGGTTGTAATCAGAGGCTGGTGTGGGGATGGGAGAAAATGGGAGATATTGACCAAATGGTATAAACTTTCAGTTATAAGATGAATAATTTCTGAAGACCTAAGATACAATATAATGTATTGTATGCTTGAGATTTGCTAAAAGAGTAGATCTCTTTTAGAGATCTCTTTTAGAGATCACACACACAAGATGAAAACTATGTGAAGGGACAGATATTTAATTACCTTGATACTGTAATAATTTCACAATTTATACATAATGTAAAATATCACATTATATTCCTTAAATATTTATAATTTTTATTTGTAAGCCACACCATAATTAAACTTGGAAAAAAATAAGAAAATTGAAGCCCAAAGAGGTGAAGTTGACTCGTCTAAGATGAAGTAAAAGTTAATGGTAAGGAGAGGCTAGAACCTGGATCATCCATGAGCTATGTAGGAATATTTGACAAGATCTGAAAAGCTTGGGAGCCATGGTTCTTTGTGGGGAAGGAATGAGTGAGCTACATTTCCTCTTATCTCTATTTTCCTTCTATCATCTCGCCTCAACATCTTTTTCATATTCTTCTTTCCAAGGGGAACTGACCTGCCATAGTTTGCCTTACCTGGAGAGAGGGAAGGACATTTATATCCTTTTGTTTATTTGGTGAGTGATTTCACATCTTAGAGTGAACGTGGGATACTGACAGTTAGACAGTGGCCGGAATACAATAGCTGAGAGCTGTGCCATTAGTGCACTGTAAGACATTATTTTACTCCTTTCTACTTTAATAGGTGAGAATTAGAAAAAAATTAAATTAGCCTGGAACATCAATAGTAATGACCTCTTATGTTTTTACAAGGCTTCCCAGTTATAAAGTATTTCGTCCTATAGTATAAATTGGTTATTGCTTAAACAACTAAATTTTGGGGTAGTTTATATAACCAGAAAAGAATGGATAAAATTATTAGTTCTGTCCAGGAGAAACCAAGACTCAGGGATTTTAAATGACGTATGTGACAAAACTGAGTCCCAAACAAGGGCTTCAGAACTGCACTCCCCCCCACCCCACTGCCCCATTATACTACAAAGCTATGAGTCTGCAGTTTTAGTCACATCTTTATACAGAACTTTACAGAAAGGGTGAAGGATTGATTCCAGATTAATGATTTTCTATCCCTCCTATCTGTAATGTTGGTTTGAATTTAATGTTACTCTTACATCATAGGCCTCCTTTGTATAATTTGATGAGCTGATTCTAAAATATATGTGGACATTTGTGCTTTCTTCATAGTTTGGCTATTGTTGATAATGCTGCTATATCAACTGATGAATGGATAAAGAAGAGGTGGTAAACGCACAATAGGATTTTATTCAGCCATCAAAAAGAATGAAATCTTGCCATTTGCAATGACATGGATGGAGCTACAGTGTATTATGCTAAGTCAGAAAGAAAACAAATGAACATATGGGAAGAGGGAAAAGAAAAAAAGGGAGACAGGGAAGTAAGCCATAAGTGACTGTTAATGACAGAGAACAAACTGAAGGTTGATGAGGATGTGGGTGGGGGCATGGGCTAGATGGGTGATAGGCACTGTTGTGATGAGCACTGGGTGTTGTATGTAAGTAACGAATTACTGAATTCTACTCCAGAAACCAATATTGCACTGAATGTTAACTACCAAAATTTAAAATTAAAAAAAAGTAAAAAGAAATTCTTTTAGAATATAAAAAAATGAAAATAAAAAAGTATGAAATTTCAAAGTATCAGAATAGCCAAAATGGTTTTGAAAAAGGAGAATAAAGTTGTAGAATTTATATTCTTAATTCTAAGATGTATAACAGAACTACATTAGTCAAGACAGAATGGTTTTAGCATAAGAATAGACATACAGATAAGTGGGATACAATAGAGAATCCAGATGTAGACCCATATGTATATATTTAATTAATTTTTTTTACAAATGTACTAGGGTAATTCAATGGGGAAAGGATTACTTTTCCAATAAATAATACTGGAGCAACTGGATGTATAAAAAGAAAAAAAACCTGTTACCTCAAACCATATATAAAAGTTAACTAGAGGGATGCCTGGGTGGCTCAGTTGGTTAAGCGACTGCCTTCGGCTCAGGTCATGATCCCAGCGTCCTGGGATCGAGTCCCACATTGGGCTCCTTGCTTGGCAGGGAGCCTGCTTCTCCCTCTGCCTCTGCCTGTCACTCTGTCTGCCTGTGCTTGCTCTCTCACCCTCTCTGACAAATAAATAAATAAAAACAAAAAGTTAACTAGAAATAACCTAGATCAATCGAATATAGAGTCTAAAATGGTAATACTTATAAAAACAAAGAACAAGAGAAAGTTTTTTATGATCTTAGTAAGGAAAAGATAACTTATATAAGATACAAAAAAGCAGGAAACATTAAAGAAAAAAATTGGTTAAATGACCTTTATCAAAATTAAAAGTATATATACTTTCAAAAGACAAGATGATGAGACTTCTGGAAAGGCCATGTGATGAAAGGAGAAATAAACAATTCAATAACTATAGTTGGAAACTTTAATGCCCTACTTTCAATAATGGATAGAAGACCTAGGCAGAAAATTAAGAATGACATAAAAGGCTTGAATAACACTATAAATCAACTAGATCTAACAGATATCTCTAAAACACTCCACTCAACAACGGCAGAATACGCTTTCTTCTTAAGTACATATGGAACATTCCCCAGGATAGACTATATAGTAGGCCATAAAGAAACCGTCAGTAAATTTTAAAAGATTTAAATCAAACAAAGCATATTTTCAACCACAATGGAATAAACTAGAAAGCAATAATAGATGGGAAGTTGGGAAATTCACAAATATGTGGAAATTAAACAACATACTCCTAAATAACTAGGAGGTCAAAGAAGAAATCACAAGGGAAATTAGAAAGTATTTTGAAGTAAATGGAACAAAATACAACACACTAAAACTTATATGAAATCAGTTAATGTGAAACATCACAACAAGAGAAAGAACAAAAACCATATGATCATTTCAGTAGATGCAGAAAGAGCAGTTGACAAAGTACAGCATCCATTAATGATAAAAACCCTCAACAAAGTAGGCTTAGAGGGAACATACCTCAACAGAATAAAGCCCTTATATAAAAAACCCACAGGAAACATCATACTCAATGGGGAAAAACTGAGAACTTTTCCCCAAAGGTCACAAAAAAAGACAAGGATGTCCTACTCTCACCACTCTTATTCAACATAGTACTGGAAGTCCAAGCCACAACAATCAGACAACAAAAAGAAATAAAAGGCATCCATATTGGTAAGGAAGAATTAAAACTGTCCCTATTTGCAGAAGACAAGATATTATATACAGAAAACCCTAAAGACTCCACCAAAAAACTACCAGAACTGATAAATGAATTCAGTAAAGTTGCAGGATACAAAACCAGCATACAGAAATTGACTGCCCTTGGCTGGTTCAATCCGGGATGCATGTGACTATTAATCTCAGGGTTATGAGTTCAAGTCTCACACTGGGTGTAGAGATTACTTTGGAATAAAAAAAAATCATAAAAAATTCTGTAGCATTCCTATATATTAATAATAATGAAGCAGCACAAAGTGAAATTAAGAAAACAATCTCATTTAGAATTGCACCCAAAACAATAAAGTACTTAGGAATAAACCTAATCAAAGAGGTGAAAGACCTGTACTTGTAAGGACCTATTTTATATTTTTATATTTTAGCCAGAGGCTTCCATTGAGGTTAAACAATAACCTTGTTGTTTAACCCTTAAACTGTTCCTTGCCCCTTCCCCCAGGGGATTTACTTAAAAACAAGTCTGGAAACCAGCTCCAGGTAACAAAGCCCAGATACAAGGGTGGGTCAGGCCAGGTGGAGACATCCGATCAGTGGGGGGATGCATACTGTCTCCCTAGCTACCAAGGAGTATGGGCCCCACCCTTTGGGCACCTTTTGGGTGCCAATTCTGACCAAGGTGATAGGCTGGTTCAAATGTCTACTAGGGTAAATTGTAATTCAATTGGCCACCTAGCGTCATTGGTAAGTTTCCTGTGTGTGTTACAATCTCATTGGCCACTTGAGCATGGCCATGGCCTTTGCCCTTAAAAGCTAGTCTGTGGGGGCTCCTGGGTGGCTCAGTGGGTTAAGCCGCTGCCTTCGGCTCAGGTCATGATCTCGGGGTCCTGGGATCGAGTCCCGCATTGGGCTCTCTGCTCAGCAAGGAGCCTGCTTCCCTCTCTCTCTCTCTGCCTGCCTCTCTGTCTACTGTGATCTCTCTCTATCAAATAAATAAATAAAAATCTTTAAAAAAGCTAGTCTGTGAAACAGAGAAAGGTCGCCCTCTCTTGTAAGAGGTACATACCCGAACGTTCGGTTAGATTCCTGATGCTTGGCATGAAATAAAGCTATGCTTGACCTTCGCTTTATATTAGTCTCGCTCCTTTAATCATGGACCCATTTTTGGCACATAACAGTACTCTGAAAACTATTAAACACTGATGAAAGAATTTCAAGACAATGGAAAGAAATGGAAAGACATTCCATGCTCATGGGTTGGAAGAAGAAATATGGTTAAAATGTCTATACTGCCCAAAGCAATCTACACATTTAATGCAATTGCTATCAAAATTCCAACAGCATTTTTCACAGAACTAGAACAGACAATCCTATAATTTGTATAGAACCACAAAAGACCCCAGGTAGCCAAAGCAATCTTGAAAAACAAAACTGGAGGTATCATAATTACAGACTTCGAGTTATATTACAAAGAAACACAAATCCCAGGTGTGATTATTTTTTCAATATAGGTCACTCAATTTCTTAGGCTTTGAACGCTTTGACTCTAGATTTTCAGACTATTGTGGTACATAGAGTTTGCTTCACTCAATCAAAGAAAACACTTTTTTGTTGATAAGTTAAGATTGTTTTCTCAATAACAACTCTATCTTGATAAAAAAAGAAGGCAATGTGAACCACAAAGATTGAAATAATCTTTTTTTAATAGAAAAAATGTATTGCATTATGTTCTGTAGCAAATTATCAAGAGCATAATATCCCACCAAAGACATATATATATTATTTAAAATATAACAATTTTTCTAAAAATTTTGGTGACTGAAATTTCCAAATTAAGCATTACTGTTCTACTCAAAAAGATTACTTAAGGGGTGCCTCGGTGGCTCAGTGGGTTAAAGCCTCTGCCATCGGCTCAGGTCATGATCCCAGGGTCCTGGGATGGAGGGCGCAGCATCGGGCTCTCTGCTCAGCAGGGAGCCTGCTTCCCTTCCTCTCTCTCTGCCTGCCTTTCTGCCTCTCTGCCTACTTGTGATCTCTGTCTGTCAAAAAAATGAATAAAATCTTAAAAAAAAAAGATTACTTAAAATTGTGCTTCTTGGGGCGCCTGGGTGGCTCAGCGGGTTAAAGCCTCTGCCTTCGGCTCAGGTCATGATCCCAGGGTCCTGGGATTGAGCCCTACATCGGGCTCCCTGCTCCGCAGGGAGCCTGCTTCCTCCTCTCTCTCTGCCTGACTCTCTGCCTACTTGTGATCTCTGTCAAATAAATAAATAAAATCTTTAAAAAAAAATTGTGCTTCTTGTACTACATGCTTAAAACAAAATATTAAAATATTTAAATTTTTAGCATATATTAGATATTCTGTATTTGTTGAATAAATTAGGAATATTTAAATTTTATCATATCATTCTTTTTATTTTAAAGTTTACTTGACAATATTAGAGGTTGCAAAATATTTTTTTTTTTAAATTTGGTATCTACATGACATAATGGTTGGTCACAAAGGACTGAGTTTTGTAAATAATGTGATTTTAAATATAACTTCTTTCTTTAACACTAATAATTTAAGTATCTGGTTTTTGGGAATGGTGGCATTTGCTGGAAGATTAAATGATTACAAATTTTCCAAGCTTAAAAAAAAAACAACAAAGCTGTAGTAATAAAAACAGTACAGTACTGGCACAAAAACAGACACATAGATCAATAGAGCAGAAGAGAAAACCCAAAAATAAACCCGCAAATATACAGTCAATTAATCTTTAACAAAGAGGGAAAGAATATCTACTGGAAAAAAGACAGCCTCTTCAACAAATGGTGTTGGAAAACTGGCCGGCTGCATGCAAAAGAAGGAAAATGGACTACTTTCTTACATCATACACAAAAACACTAGAAATGAAATAAAGACCTAACTGAGAGTCCTGAAAGTATAAAAATCTTAGAAGAGAGCACGGTTGATAATTTCTCTGACACGAATGTAGCAACAGTTCTCTAGACCTCTCCCCAGTGGCAAGGGAAATAAAAGCTAAAATAAGCTACGGGGACTACATTAAAATAAAAAGCTCCTGCACAGTGAAGGAAACAATCAACAAAACCAAAAAAGAACTGACAGAATGGGAGAAGATCTTTGCAAATGACATATAAAATAGAGGCTTAGTACCCAAATATATATGAACTTATACAACTCAACACCAAAACCCAAATAATCCAATTAAAAATGGACAGAAGACATAGACAGACATTTCTCCAAGGAAGACATCCAGATGGTCAACAGAAACATGAAAAGATGCTCAACACCACTCATTATCAGGGAAATGCATATCAAAGCTACACTGAGTTATCAGAATGGCTAAAATAAAAAACAAAAGAAACAAGTGTTGGTGAGGATGTAAAGAAAAAGGAACCCTGGTGGGAATGTAAACTGGTGCAGCCACTGTGGAAAACAGTATTGAGGTTCCTCAAAGTTGAAAATAGAACTACTCTATGATCCAGTAATCACACTACTGGCATTTACCCCCAAAATACAAAAACACTAATTCAAAGGGACACATGCACCCCGTGTTTATTGCAGCATTATTTACAATAGCCAAACTATGGAAGTAGCCCATATGTCCATCGATTGATGATAATATAAAGAAGAGGTGTGTGTATTTATAAATGGAATATTCAGTCATAAAAAGAATGGAATCTTGCCATTTGCAACAACATGAATGGAGCTAGAGAGTATAATGCTAAGTGAAATACATCAGTCAGAGAAAGACAAATACCACATGATTTCACTCATACATGAAATTTAAGAAACAAATGAGCAAAGGAAAAAGAGAGAGAGAGAGACAAACCAAGGAACAGACTCTTAGCTATAGAGAACAAACTAATGGTTATCAGAGGGGAGGTAGGTGGGAGGATGGGTTAAGTAGGTGAAGGGGGTTAAAGAGTATACTAATCGTGATGAGCACTGAGAAATATATAGAATTGTTCAATCATCATATTGTACACCTGAAACTAATATAACATTGTATGTTAACTATACTGGAATTAAAATAAAACACTTAATAAAAAATAAACTGTGAAATATTAAGCAAAAAGAAAATGTATAAGCTAAAGTATAGCTTAGTAGTGTTTAGAGGGAAATTTATAGCTTTGAAGGCTGATATGAAAAAGGAAGAAAGATATGAAGTCAATAACCTAATTTTATATCAAGGGAACTGGAGAAAAGAAGAAGCTGAACCCAAAGCAAGAAAAACAAAGGAAACAGTAAAGTTTAGAGTGGAAATAAGAATAGAATACTTACGAACAATTGAATCAACAAACCCAAAAGTTGGTCTTCTGAGCAATAAAATGGAAATACTATTACCTAGACTTATTAAGGAAAGAAGAGGGAGGACTTAAGTCACAAAAATCAAGAATAAAAGAGGGGACATAACTACGAACTTTACAGAAATAAGAAGAAATATGAAAGGATAACTTAAAAAAACTGTATACCAACAAATTTGAGAGATAAAATGGAAAAATTCCTGAAAAGACAAACTACTGAAATTGACTCAACAAAACAGAGAAAATCTGAATAGACTTATAACAAGTTAAAATACCAGCTTTGTAATTTTAAAACTTCCCACAAAGGAAAGCCCAGGCCCACATGGCTTGACTGGTGAATTAAACATTTAAAACATTTAACATTTAATATTAACATTAAATGTTAAATATTAAACATTAACATTAAATTAACATTAGCATTAAATATTAAATATTTAGAGTTAATAACTATCCTTCACAAAATTTCAAAAATAAAAAAGGATGGAATATTTTCCAATTCATTCTATGAGGCCAGGATTACCCTGATATTAAAACCAGGCAAAGATATGGTGAGTATGGTGAGTGCTGTGAAATGTGTAAGCCTAATGATTTACAGACCTGTACCCCTGGGGCAAATAATACATTCTATGTTAATTTAAAAAAATAGGCAAAGATATCACTGGAAAGGAAAATATAGACCAATATCTTTTATGCATTCAGAGGCAAAAATCCTCAATAAAATGCTAGTAATGTAAATCCATAAACATATGTAAATGGTTATACATCACATACATGTGGGATTTATTCCAGGAACTCAAGGTTAGTTTAATTTAACTTAGGAAATTTGACTAATGTAATATACACTAAATAGGATAAAAAGTAAAAATCATATGATCATCTCAATAGACACAGAAAAATTTAACAAAACTAGTATCTTTTCATGATAAAAACACTCAGCAACTAGGAAAAGAAGGAAATTTCTTAACATGATAAAGGACATATAAAAAAAATCCTAAAGCTAACATTATACTTAATAGTAAAACAAGACAAAGATGTCTGCTCTTCCCACTTCTATTCAACATTACTGGAGGTTCTAGCCAGGGCAATTAGGCATGAAAAATAAAGGTATTCAGATTAGGAAGGAAGAGGTAAAATGATAAAATGATCTCTATTTGCAGATGACATGATCTTGTGTATAGTAAATCCTAAGGAATCCAGTAAAACACACTAGAACTAGCAAATAAAGGATCATTTCTATATATAAAACCCATTATACTTGTATACATTAGAAACAAGCAATCTGAAAATGAAGTTAAGAAAACAGTTCCACTTACAATATCATCAAAAAGAATAGACTAGGGACGCCTGGGTGGCTCAGGTGGTTGGACGACTGCCTTCGGCTCAGGTCATGATCCCGGAGACCCGGGATCGAGTCCCGCATCAGGCTCCCAGCTCCACGGGGAGTCTGCTTCTCCCTCTGACCTTCTCCTCGCTCATGCTCTCTCACTGCCTCTCTCTCAAATAAATAAATAAAATCTTTAAAAAAAAAAAAGAATAGACTAGTAAGAAATACATTTAACAGAAGTAAAAGATTTGTATACTAAAAAGTGTAAAACATTGTTGAAAAATTTAATACAATCTAAATAAACAGAAAGATATCCCATAATCATGGGTCAGAAGACAATACATGGCTGATTACCTTGGACCTTTCTGAGTTGCTTCCTTTGTTTCTATTTGGCATATGCTATGTAAATAAAACATAATTCATCTCCTACCTCCCACCCCCAAAGAAGACAATGTTGTTAAGATGGCAATATTCCCCAAATTGATCTAGATTCAATGAAGCCACTACTAAAAATCCCAGCTGGTTAGTTTTTTTTTTCTTTAGAGAAACTGACAAGTTGACATGAAAATTCATAAAGAAATGCAAGGGACCCAGAATAGCTAAGACAATTTTGAAAAAGAACCAAATTGGAAGACTCACACTTCCTGATTTCAAAATTTACTATAAAGACAGTATAGTATTAGCATAAGGATAGAACTGCATATCACTGGAGTAGAATTTAGAGTCCAAAAATAAACCTTTACATTTACGATCAATTGATTTCTGAGAGGGGTGCCAAGACAATTCAACGGGAGAAAAATAGCCTTCAACAAATGGTACTAGATAAATGACATATGCACATGCAAAAAAGAAAAAATGCCCCTTTCTTGTATCACACACAAAAGTTAACTCAAAATAGATCGGACACTCAAATGTAAGGAATAAAATTATAACTCATGGAAGAAAACAGGAGTAAATCTTTGTGACCTCACATCAGGTAATGGTTTCTTAGATATGACAAAACTTTAAGTGAAAACAGAAAAAATTTATACATTGAATTTTATCAAAATTTGAAACTTCTGATCTGCAAACAATATGAGTAAAACCTACAGAATGGGAGAAAATATTTGCAGATTATATACCTGATAAGGGTTTGATGTCCAGAATAGATAAGGAACTTTCATATATAATAATATATATTAAGACAATCTCATTCAAAATGGAACAAGGAGGGTCTCCTGAGTGGCTCAGTTAAGCGTCCAACTCTTAATTTTGGCTCAGGTCATGATCTCAGGGTTGTAAGACAGAGCTCCCTGTCGGCTCTGTTCTGGGCATGGAGCCTGCTTAAGATTCTCTTTCTCTTCCTCGTCCTCTACCCCTCCCCCACCTCTCCCACTTCTCCAAAATAAATAAATAAATAAATAAATGGGAAAAGATCAGAAGACATTTCTCCAAAGATTTACAGAGTCTAATTAGCACATGAAAAGATGATCAATTTCATTTGCCATTAGGAAATGTAAAGCAAATAAATAGAACTTCACACCCACTAAGATGGTTAAAATAAAAAAGACAAGATAATAAACAAGTATTGGCAAGGATGTGGAGAAGTTAGAACCCTTAGACATTACTAATGATAACTCAAAACATATGTCCACAAAGAATGTTCATAGCAGGGGGCGCCTGGGTGGCTCAGTTGGTTAAGCATCTGCCTTCAGCTTGAGTCATGATCCCAGGATCCTGAGATTGAGTTCCCTAGTAGACTCCCTGTTCAGTGGGGTGTCTGCTTCTCCCTCTCCCTCTCACCCTGCCCTCTTGTGTGCTCGCTCACTCTCTCTCTCTCTCAAATAAGTGAAATCTTTTAAAAAAATGTTTGTATCAGGCTTTATTCATAACAGCCAAAAAGTGGAAGCAATCCAAATGTCCATCAACTGATGAATGGATAAAGAAAATGTAGTGTGTTCACACAATGCACTATTGTTTGGCAATTAAAAGGAATGAAGTACTGATACATGCTATAATATGTATGAAACTCGAAAACATTTTATAAAATGAAAGGAACTAACCACAATATATTCATATTATATGATACCATTTGTATAAAATGTTCCAAATAGGCAAATCCAGAGATACAGAAAATAGTTTTGTGCTTACAGAAGCCTGGGTGGGTAAGGAAGGGTCAGTAAGGGGATATGGAGAGTGAATGCTAATGAGTACAAGGTATATTTTTGGAGTGTTGAAATGATCTAAAAGTAGATTGAACTGATGGTTGCACAACTCTGTGAATATACTAAAATCCACTGACTTGCATACTTTAAATGGTGCATGGTAGGATATGAGTTATATTTCAATAAAGCTATTTTAAAAGGGCTTCATTAAGAAAATAAAAATGGAAGCTACAGATTGGGAAACATTATTTACAAAATATAATCTGATGAAAGACTTGTATCTTAAATGAATAAAGAACTCTTACAATATTGGGAACACAACTCGCTATTTAAAAATGGGGAAAAGATTTGAACAGACACTTCACCAAAGAAGTTCTGTTACATGCATGCCAAATAAACACATGAAAAGTTGCCCAATCAACATGGATAGTCATCAGGGAGATATAAGGTAACACCACCATGAGCGATTAGTATATACCCATTAGAATGTCTAAAACTAAAAGAAAAACATCTGACAACATCCAGTCCATGAGGATCTGCAACAACTGGATTTCTCATACATTTCTGTTGGGAATGCAAAAAGCATAGCTGGTTTGCCTAGTAGTCCTGCAGTTCTTAAAAAAATTAAACTTACACTTACCACACAATTCAGCAATCCTACTCATCAGTATTTACTCAAGAAAAATAAAAACATGTTTACAAAGGTTTTTTTTTCTCCATGAATGTCTTTAGAAATTGTATTCATAATACCCCAAACTGGAAGAAACTCAAGTGTTCATGAACAGGTGAATGGATAAATAGATCATTCATTCAATGGAATACTGCCCAGCAGCAGAAAGGATGAACTACTGATGCTCACAACAATATGGATGAATTTCAAGTGACTTAGGCCAAGTGAAAGAAGGTAGAAATAAAAAAAGACTACATATTGTATGACTCCTCTCACATGAAAATCTAGAAAAGGCAAACTACAAAGAAGGAAAAACAAGATCAATAAATGTCTAGTATTTGGGCTAGGAGTAGAGGAAAAGATTGAAGGTAACGGGCCATGAAGGAACTTTTTGGGTGAAATCTACTGTGTCTAGATTGGGGTTGTGATTATATAGTCATATACATTTATCATGAATCATTGATTTGCACAATGACAAAGGACACATTTTAATGAATGTAAATTATACCTCAATAAAGTTGATTAAAATTTTTAGAAAAAAATCAAAGAAATGTGGGGCTTATGGTGGTAGGGAATCACTATAGATTGAACGTTTGCTTTTCCCCTAAAATTCATATGTTGAAATCTAATCCCCAACATGATGACGGTAGGAGGTAGAAGTTCGGGAAGTGCTCGGGTCATGAGGGCAGATCCTCATAAATGGGAAATAATAATGGGAAAAGTACTTTTACAAAAGATAACCAAGAGGGCTCCTTGCCCCTTCTGTCATATTAAGGACACTGGAAAGAACCAAGAAGTGGACTCCCACCGAATACTGAATCTGGTGGTATCTTGATCTTAGACTTCCCCGCTTCCAGAATTTTAAGAAAAAAATTGATGTTATTTCTAAGCTATTCAGTCTATGGCATTTTGTTATAATAGCTTTAATGAATGAAAACAGTAATTTGCAAGGGATTATTGATAGCAACAATCTGAAATCCACTGATGTTAGCCAATCCTTACGTGAAGTGTAAAAGGACTGAAGATCCCTAACTCCCAGAACAGAGATCTAGCTGATATACCACATTCTCAGTTCTTTTTGGTGTGTATAATATTATTGTATATGAATCCAAAGCATTTTGAAAAAGGGTGAAACATTAGTAAGTTTCAAACTCAAATATATTGAGTTTCTGACATGATAACTAGCCAGTAAACTCAGAGAAGGAGCATACTCCAGGATTGGTCTGGGTTAAGTGAACCCTGACACACAGATCTGAGGGAAAGACATTTATTTGGGATATTTTTAATGTGGATAAAAGCATTAACACACCAGTCCTAAGATTGCTATCCAGGGGACTGCCTGCAAGGTCAGCCCTTGGCTGGATTCAAGGAACTTGGATTTTGAGAGGGTTCCCAAAACCCTTGTATGAATGGCTCACTGTGCCTAAACCTCATGTAAACAATGTGGTGTGTACTAAGCACCTACTTTCCTTTTGGGAGCCTGGGGTTTGGGCACATGCCACACAGACGGTGTCTATACGACCAACTCTCATGAAAGACTTTGGGCATTGAGTCTCTATTGAGCCTTCCTAGCAGACAGCTTTTTGAACATGCCGTCACAACTTGTTGCTGTGGGAAGAAGTCACATCCCGTGTGATTTACTGGAGGAGACATTTTAGAAGCTTGTTTCTGGTTTCTTTTGGGCTTTACCCCATGCACCTTTTCTTTTTGCTTTTAGCTGTAATAAATCATAACCATGAGTATGACTATATACTGAATTGTGTGAATCCTGCTAGTGAATCACTGAACCTGGGGGAGGGGAGTCTTGAAGATCCCCAACACAAGAGATGATCCCCGAAGACACGAAGAAGGGTAGGAATGATGGCCCTTAAAAGGATATATTATTAAATAAGTTACCAGAGTGGACAAGCAAGGCAAAATTCTCATGGGGAACATGTACTTCAGATTTATCTACTCAAGTGGCAAGAAGGATGTGATATTTATCACCCAAATATAGAGGTGGTATTGATTGTCTGGAACTTTCAGGCCACTCTGGGCACAGGCTCTGGTGGTCACAGCCAGCCTGCAAGCAAAGAGCTGCAGTTGGAACTCAGGCTTGCTTGTATGCAAATTATAAATGCCTGTGGAGGATATGGTTGGAGCACTTTTCCCACAGCCTCTACAAGGCATAAAATCAAACAGGAACATGGAACTGTCGTCCAGTCATTTCACATGCTACCCTCTGCCTTCCTTAGGATGAATTACTTGTACCTTATTCCTAGTAGGGAGCTCTTGCCTCCCAGGAGAGTCCTTTATAAGCTGCAGTCTGGCCCAGTGCAGCGAGAGCATAAAGGAGAGTTTGCCTTGTCCATTTAAGATGGAAATAAGGTCTTTATTCTCTCTCTGCTCTCAAGTCCTGGAAGTCCTGGTCACAGGAAGCCCTGTCAGGGTTTACTGTTTCTTTTATCTCTTTACCAGCCCAATTAGTAGGGTGAATAGCTTCCTCTCCCACAGAATGGGCACCCAGTCTAAGCCTCTGACTCTCTCTCTCCTCAGGACACAGGCTCCTTCATCAGGCTATATTACTGAGAGATACTCTATTTGGGTATTGTGTAGGTCCACTGGGGATGATCTACCCTGCCTGCTCTGGCTTACTTATGGTTTCCTCATTCTACCTTTTCCTACTTACATAGCTAGAAATTCACTAATTATTTAAATTTATTTAATATAATTAACCATGTTATATTAGTTCCAGGCCTACAATATAATTTTTCAACAATTCTATATATTTCTCAGTGTTCATCAAGATAAGTCTACTCTCAATCTATTTCAAGTGTACTCCTTCGTCTATTTCATCCATCCCTCCACCTACGTCTCTTCTGGTTACCACCAGCTTCTTTGTATTTAAGAGTCTGTTTCTTTCTCTTTTTAAAAAATTTTGTTCATTTGTTTTGTTCTTACATTCCCACGTAAGTGAAATCATAGGGTATTTCTTTTTCTGATTTATTTCACTTAGCATTGTACTCTCTAGGTCCATCCATGTTGTTGCAAATGGCAAGATTTCATTCTTTTTTATGGCTGAGTAATATTCTATTGTACATGTATAACACATCTTTCTCCATTTATTGTAGATGGACACTTGGGTTGCTTACATAATTAGGCTCTTGTAAATAATGCTGCAATAAACATACTGGTGCATTGTGATTTTTAAATTTAAAACATTAAATTACATAAATGTATTTAAATTCTAGTGTTTTCATTTTCTTTGGATAAATACCCAGTAGTTGAATTACTGGATCATATAATAATCCTATCTTTATTTTTTTGGAGACAACTCCATGCTGTTTTCCATGGTGACTGCACAAGTTTGCATTCTCACCAACAGTGCATGAGGGTTCCTTTTTACTCACATCTCACCAACATTTGTTACTTCTTGTGTTTTTAATTTTAGGCATTCTGACAGGTGTGAAATGCTATTTCACTGTTTTATTTTTATTTTTATTTTTTCCCTTTCATTGTGTTTTAATTTGCATTTCTCTGGTGATTACTAGAAATTCATCATTTATAAGATGGGAATATTCAGAGTACCTATCTCATAGGGTTGTTGTGAGGATTATGTCAGATAATACCAGGGAAGTGCTTAAAACTGCCTGGAACACAGCAAGCAGTCGATATTATTTTGTATGTACAAATAGTTGGCAGATGAGTATTTATTAGATTAAAAAATGAAATGTTCAGATTGCTTCAGCCTGCTCATCGAAATGCATAGGCAGACTAGAGAGGTAATAGAGTCTTCAGGAACATAGCTGATATTAAATTTCAACTTCTGAAAAATATCAAAAGTTCTAGGTAAAATACTATTCCTCTCAGTTGTGATTTACCAGTTCAACTTCTAAATTCAAGGTTGCTAGGTAGACTTGGTGAAATTCTTGTTCAAGAAGTGGAAGGTAATAAAATGGTAACTCTTATAAGCTCACTGTCATCTTCTACTACCCATATAGTTTAATCTTCCTTCAAAAAAAAAAAAAAAAAAAAGCTTGGGGCGCCTGGGTGGCTCAGTGAGTTAAAGCCTCTGCCTTTGGCTCAGGTCATGATCCCAGGGTCCTGGGATCGAGTCCCGCATCGGGCTCTCTGCTCAGCAGGGAGCCTGCTTCTCTTTCTCTCTCTCTGCCTGCCTCTCTGCCTACTTGTGATCTCTGTCAAATAAATAAATAAAATCTTAAAAAAAAAAGCTTGATATTTACAGAGCAGATCTGAAAACCCCTCCTTCTATAACTGTTTGTGAGGAGAACAGAGGCTATGGCCAGAAAACCTAGAATGCTCAAATTAGAGACACACAGAAGCCACAGGGCCTCACACATACACACAATGAGATCAGCCAGTCCTGTGGTCACACATGATTAGCAACAGACATTGAGCAAGCATGGTGGAAGGAAGAGGACACTCCTGGGAATTCCTTCAGGAAGACAGCACTTCAGGTGATCTTGGAACAAGAGCATAAGCAAGAACTCAGGACTTGTTAGGCAACTGGTACAAAGGCTGTATGACCCAAATGGGACTGAGCCAGCAGGTAAAAATGTGTGGCAGAACTTCCACAGTGCAGAGAAAGAAATTCAGAATGGAGATGATTTCTTAGCCACACTTGGCTAAAGGTTGTTTTAAGGAGTGACCTAACTGTTGTATCAGAACTCAGTGTGTATCATGTTGTCAGTGTCATCATGGTAATGTTTACTGAATATTGTGCTTATTCTGAACGGGAGTTTGGCTATTCTCAACTAATCTTTTGCGGTTTTTATTACAACTCTTTTTGCTATACCCTATTTTGATGTATCCTACTCCTATGCTCTCATTTTTCTGCTAGGACTCTGCTGATAAAATATTTTAAAATATGTGCTGCCAAAATGAGCACTGATAAAGTATTTTAAAATATAATCTATATGACAATTTAATTAATTTTAATAATGAATATGCCTGATACTGAAGATAAACAATACAGCTCTAATCTGCTAACTCAATCTTCTTTCTGATTTGAAAATTACCTGCTTTTTTTGGGCGCCTGGGTGGCTCGGTGGGTTAAAGTCTCTGCCTTCAGTTCAGGTCATGATCCCAGGGTCCTGGGATGGAGCCCTCCATCAGGCTCTCTGCGGGTAGCCATCTGTATCCACCCCCCACCCCCCGCCTGCCTCTCTGCTTACTTGTGATCTCTGTCTGTCAAATAAATAAATAAATAAATAAAATCTTAAGAAAAAGGAAAATTACCTGCTTTTTGAAGTAAGTAATTAATATTCAAGATCTATAGTTTAATACTCTAGGTTTGCTAAGATTTCTGTCTTCCTTTAGTCCAAAGTAATCAGTGTAAGGATTCTCTGGTTCTTAAGATCATCCTTGTCAATTTTTCTTAATGCAAAAATACTTTAGGAATTCATGTCAAGATCAGTTTTACGAAGGTAATGTTAGGAAAGGGACTGCAAGAGCTAGGCTAACACATTTGCATTTCATGTTTGGAGATTGGGGTAAGGGAGAGGGGTGTCTATAGAGTGCAGGTAAGGCTGCCCTCTAGTTGTTGTGGACTTATGTAGGTCATTTCACCAAGGACAAAAATGCAAATCTGCTAATACTTACATATGTTAAAGAGCCACATGATCATGGTTAAGTTCTCTTTGCCCACTGCTGTTAATTTAGCTAATTTTTGTTACGGATCAGAACTACCACATGCTGTTTAAATCAGAACATGCTAAATTGTTTTTCTTTAGCCCTTCGGAAAGCTCTTTCCTGCTAAGCATATTACTCTTGGGTTTTGTTTTTGTTTTGTTTTTAAAGACTTATCCCTTAGAAACTCTAGTGAACACAGATCATGGATTTTTAGTTACTGTCCTAAGCTTTGTGAATGAAGAGGGTTGTACCAGAATCTACCCTTTAAAGTAGCACTAGAGTGCCACCTACTGGCCAAACAGCATTAGTGGCTGTGTGAAAGAGGCCTACCTCTGAGTAACAAAGAAAGAGCATCAGGAGACAGATGCTCTCAATAGGTGAATATGCCAATCCAAAAGCAAATGATTTCTGCCTTTAAAAATTTATACCCACTGTTGTATACATTTCTTCAAGTTATTTTTATAAATCTATGCTGCATAGATTTGCCCAAACAGGCAAAAATTCAAAAGCTTGACAATACAGTCTCTCCGTAAGGCTCTGGGAAAACAGGTACATCCACAACACAAAATGTTATGATCCCTCTAAGGGGAAATTTGGAATATCTAAGAAAGCCATATATACACTTATCCTTTGACTCAGCAACTGCACATTAGCCTGAACACAAACTTCCAGCAATATAAAGATACATATGCAAAGATTATTCATTGTGACCTGATTTGTAATTGCAAGCTATTGAAAGCTTCGTAAGTGTCCCAATATAGAAAAGTGGCTGAATAACTACAGTACATATATATGATATAGTATTATGCAAGTATTAAGAAAAAGAATAAGATCTGTAGGAACTGATATGGAGGATTTTCCAGGATTTGTTGTTAGGCAGACAGAAACAACTTTTAACAATGGACATCTATATCAATGCTGTTTTTTGACCCAATCCAGGAGATATTTTAATTTTTAGTATTAGAAATCTGTGGTGAATTGGGAATGGTAGAGATGGATGAAGAAGGCATTTTAAGACAGGTACACCTGTCTTTGCCTTCCCCGGGCCCACATTCCTGACATATTCACTAACGTACTTTGTGTGTGGCAGGTCACTTCTCTCAGTAGATAGATAGGTAGAAATATATAGATAAAGATATGGATCTGAAACAGTAAATTGTGTTTAGGTTTAGATATATGAATTGAATCACACACCGAATGTGCCATTTTGCAGAATTCACAAATTATTCTAGAATAGACGACAGCAGGTGGACCAGAGTGTAGTAAGAGAGTTCAAGATTTTACAATGATCTGTTTGACATAGGGGTATATTGACTTAAATTTCAAGCTCAGGGTAGAGAAGAACTTACTACTTCCCAAATTATAAAATCTGCCCTGCTTGTGGAGTAGTATGCTCACATTTCCCTTTCTGTTGTTGTTCTTCCAACAGGCTGGTCATTTTAATTTTTCTTACCCTTTTCTTTTTCTTCTTACTTTAAATTTCAGAGGCATCTCTGTTTTATAGCTTTGTTATAGTAATAACTTTACAGATTTATTTGTTTTATTAAGCTGTGGATTCCTTGATTTTTTTTTTTTTTTTACCTGCGCTGCAGGAAAATACCGAGTAAAATACCAGGTAAAAATACCGGGCACTGGAGAGGCTGCGCATGCCAAGCCCTGGAGCGAGCACACACCAACTGCAGGCTAGATCCTTCCAGCCTGAGATATCTCTCCTGTGTCTTCTACTGACAAAGGTTCACATCATGCCAGGGGCAAAGGAAACATAAATTATCACAGGCTGGGTGAAAAGAATGAGCTGAGACAGTAAACCCACAACCTGTGTAAGATGTGTCCATATATGCTTCCTATACCTATTCATCCAAGAGCTTAATTTTTGTCTTTTTCTCATTGTCTTTCTCTTCCTCAACATGTAATTCATAAGTATGTGCATAATTTTTATTGCTTAATATGTATATGTCTGTATACATATTTTCCTTTAAGTTTTTCCAATTAGAAAATTCAATATTACATATTCTTTCCTGAGACCCTTTACCTGTTATGAGGGAGGAAAAATATGGTGAGTTTATTTTTGCAATTAGTCTATAAAACAGAATTCCATAACCATAGTAGATAGATAAATAAATGTATAGGTAGAGGTAGGCATATGGATGAAAGCACAGATGGACACATAGAGAAAACAGAACTAGATTGAAACAGGAATGCATGCATACATTAAAAATTATCACAGTAAGAGATACATCTCTTAAAAATTGAAGTCTGTAGGGCATAAATGCAGTCACTGGCATTAGAAATTTAGGGAAGTTTGAGACGGCATTTCATCTTGGCCATGGTACCTATCTTTGCTCCCAATATATCAGCCTTCTTCCTCTTCATCCCGACATACTCAACAATTTCCTATCATTGGGGGCAGGTCTCTTCTCTTTAATTAATTTTCTTTTTTAAAAAATTTTTTTAAAAAAATTATTTATTTGTGAGAGAGAGGGGGAGAGAGACAGCGAGCACAGGCAGAGGCAGAGGGAGAAGCAGGCTCCCTGCCGAGCAAGGAGCCTGATGCGGGACTCGATCCCAGGATGCTGGGATCATGACCTGAGCCGAGGGCAGCCGCTTAACCAACTGAGCCACCCAGGCGTCCCTCTTTAATTAATTTTCAAAACAGATTAATAAGGCTGTGCCAATCTGGGGGTCTGTGTATGAATAGAAACACACGTATTTACTTTTACACTTTACACTCATGCATGTTTTGGTTCTAAGTGTCTCACTGGGATCTGAGGGTCAGTGGCTCTGACCTCTGAGGTGTATGAGCTCTCTCTTTCCCAGTTCTTGCTTTTCCCAGTAAGAAATATTTTGTGCTTCTTTAGGGGCATGCTTATATTTACTTTCTCACACTGTTTTTCCAAGGGGCTGGTTTTGGAGTTGTTTTTTCTTATCTTTTCCTCTTCATCTTGTAATTCTTTATTGTGTATCTCTTTATTATTGTTTTGTCATATTGCCTCATATATTTCTAATAGGTCCATAATTTTTGTATTTTTAATTAATTTTTTCACTCAGTGGAATAGCATATATATATTATAATATAACATATATAATATATATATCATATATATTAGCATAATATATTTTGCATTCTCTTTTCTTCTTTTAACCAGTTCTTCCAAGTAGGTTATATAGCAATTTATGGTCTAATTATTCTTTACTAATTTATACCGAAACCCCAGTGAATTATTGATTCTGCTCTTTCAGGACTCCTATTTTCCACAAAGGAGGAAAACATCAGAATTATTCCACTGGAGGTGAATAAAATAAATCAATGCTTCTTAGTTATTTTTCTATACAATAAAAAGCATTATTTATTGAGCATGCAAACATTCTTTTAGATCTTTATAAAAAAAGTTTGGCCACAGAGGGTCAGATCCATAAAGACTGCTCTTTGGCTTTAATTATTTTAGATGCAAAACTTTGTATCTAAGAAACATTAAGACTAGTATTTATTGCTCACTGTCATTCATATTTTTTCCACACAAACAACATTAACATGTTTAAAAATCCCACAATCACCTTGGAATCCCAATAAAATATGCAGGTCACAAGTATGATTTTTACTCATGGAAAAATTAAGGTGCAGAAAGGTGCAATGAGTCCAAGTCATATACTAAGTATCTTTTCTTAATGAAAAATCACTTCTATTTCAATCAACTTTTAAGTCATGCTTAACAAAGACATTATTTCAACTTTATGTCATGCCATAGTTCTTTATAAAGGATTGAATTTTATATTCCGGTCAAAGGAAGCAATATTTGGAGTGGACTTCCTTGCAAACATATTGCTGAGAGAAATGTTAAGGAATAAAAAATAGCATTACCTGAGTCCCAGAATTGAGAGGTGAGGGAAGAGCTTTCTCCAACTGACATAGTCAAAGGCAATTACCAGGCAAAATTTGTGGGAAGCACAGATTCTCAGATCATGATGGTAATGCAAAAAAAAAAAAAAAAATACCCCCAAAAACCAAAAACCAAAAACCAAACCAAAACAAAGCAAAACAAAAAACAAAAAACAAAAAAAAGGAAAAAAACCAAAGGATACAGTCAAAGAACGGTAAGTAGATGAATTAGCCAAGGTTCCCCAGTCTAGTGGATGCCTTCCCATTATCTGGGCCACCAGTTTTGCCAATTCAATTCTTAAAAAAAAATTTTTTTTATTATGTTAGTCACCATACAGTACATCATTAGTTTTTGATGTAGTGTTCCATGATTCATTGTTTAACACCCAGGGCCAATTCAATTCTAAAAGATAAGGACAATCTTTTTTTAAAAATAATTTTTAAATTTCTTTTCAGTGTACCAGAATTCATTGTTTATGCACCACACCCAGTGCTCCATGGAATATGTGCTCTCCATAATACCCACCACCAGGCTCATCCAACGTCCCACCCTCCGCCCCTTCAAAACCCTCAGATTGTTTTTCAGAGTCCATAGTCTCTCATGGTTCATCACCCCCTCCAATTTCCCCCAACTCCCTTCTCCTCTCCATCTCCCCATGTCCTCCATGTAAGGACAATCTTACCTTCCACTACTTAGTCCCATAATTTAAATCAATCTAATTATTTTTATCAGACTTCCAAAGCTTTCTTTGTACATCTTCCACATAGAGTTGGATGAAGCTGATATGGCAGTTGATGTGATTTTGTATCTCTTTCTAAGCCTTTGCATATGGTATTATTTTTGCCTTTTGCCTTAAATACCTTACCCCTTTCCCTGCCCCCCACCCCCCCATTCCTCCTTCTTCTTTCTTGGAGATCAAGCTCAATGATTACTGCTTCTGGGATCCCAAGCAGAACCAGACACTCCTCACTCTTGTCCCACATTAGAAACTGGAATTGCTGGTGGGGAGAGGTGGGGTGGATGTGGGCCAGAGAGGGAAAGAAGGGACTGAAAAGGACTATCAGGTTTTCAGCTTGGCTTCTGCATAGAATGGAGATAAGGGGAATATTCTGATCCACACAGCCCTCTGATGGAGCGGTAGGAAGTAAAGATCTGTATCTTTATATCTTATATCTTAAGATTTTCAAGAGAACCCTACCGTCTTTTTCTGTCTGTGGGGCTAACTTTGCTTCAGAGGCTGCAGCCATCCCCACACCAATGAAAATGGCTGGTCAATCTGATGGCCTTGTGTCCCAAGTGATAAAGTCTATACCTATGCCCTCATTTCTATTTTTCCATCACTTGGTAATTAAAAAGTAAGTCAATTTGCTTGTTATACAATAATAGGACTCACAGAAAAGCTGAAAAACTAGTACAAAGATTTTCCATATACCTGGAACCCAGATCCCCTAAACAATAACATTTTACCCTCTCTCTGTAGACATTTATACATGTATGTATGTATGTAAGCTACATACACAACTTAAAATTTTCTAGTTACATTAGAAAAGCAGGTAAAATTAATTGCAACATCTTATTTGCCCCAATATCTGTATGTTTTCATTTTAACATGTATTCGGCATAAAAATTAACATATTTTTCATACCAGTTTTTGAAATCTGGTGTGTATTTTACACATACAGTACACCTCCATTAGTAGCCACACTTCAAGTGCTCAAGAGCCATGCACAGTGACAGTTATCTAAAGGACAACCCTTTAGATAGTGATGATCTTTCAAGTTATGGGACTGGATGAGTGAAAGAGAGCCCAGGACTGGGTCTTAGAGCAGTGGAATGTTTAGAATTCAATTCAAGTCAAAGAAGAGGAGCTGACAAATTAGACAGTGAGTGACAGCCTAGTAGACTAGAAGGAAGGCAAGGCAAAGGTAGTATCAAGGGGGTCATAAAGGAAGAGACTGTCAACAGCATCAACTGATGCTGAGAAGTCCAGTAAGATGAAAACAGAGAAGTCATCACTGTAATTGGAAAGATGGAGTTGTTAGTCATCTTGGCAAAACAATTTCATTAGACTGGCGGCTACTCTTTTGGAACTGAAGAGAGAGTGGAAGGTGGAAGATGGATACTTCAAGTGTAGACATCTCAAAGGCAAAAGTTTCAAGCTAATTTTTCTCCTTTGACTCTCTCCCCCACTCTCCTCTCTTCCTATATTCTGACCTCTTTTTGAGGTCTGTGCTAGATATCTGGGAGACATTCTCGAAGCCTTTTCTTTCAAACTTCTATGCTATTACTCACAAAGTCATCCTCATTTCACCTCCTAAATACTTATTGTCTCTTTTGCTCCATCCCTATTTCCCCACTGTAGGTCCTTGCCACCTCTTATATTCTTACACCTAGCAATCATCACTGTAATTAGACTTCTAGGATTCACCCTCAAAATTCTTTTTGTAAAGTCTGGAAACACACAGAAAGGCTGGAATCGAACGATGCTGCCAGATTGAATTTTAAAAACACAAATCTTGTATTTTTGCTATTCTGCTAGAAATCCTTGCATGGAACACCTTTAGTGTTTCTACTCTTGAGTTCCTTCTCTCACAATCCCAAATCAACCACACACACACACACACAGAGTTCTGTTTCATGCTTGCATCTTTTATGATCCCTCCTACCCACCCCCTCCCCTTCTCGTAACTCATCCCCTGAAACAGGCAGCACGACCGGCTCATTTTTACTAAGTCTTGCTTAGATACCAACTTCAAGTAGCTTCAGCATTTCCCATCCCCTCTATGCTACTTTCTCTAAAGCTAATTAAACTGTGCACCTGTTCTCCCTTTCCCAAATGCCCTGCCCTGGCATTTCAATAAAATTTGGGTCTGATTTAAGTCACTGTTCGCACCACATTCACCCATTCATCCTAGTTCTTTAAAGTAGAAGTTTTTGTCAATGTCTCCAACTAAACCGTAAACTCTTAGGGGTCCGAGAGCTCGTCTCATTTCATTTGTATCCCAGTACCTGGCATGGCACTTGACATATCAATAGGTATTCAATCAAATGTGTTAATACGAAGAGCAAAGAGGCCGAGGAGAGCAACGCTGCGAGAAGGGCGGCGCGTCTTCTCGGGTCTCCAGCCCACATCGGATCACGCAGGAGCCTGGCGTCGAAGCGGACGCAAGGCCCGCGCTTCTCCCGGCGGAGCTGCGCAGAGTCTGCAATGAGGGCAGGGCAGGAAACAAAAAGACAGTGCTCCCCACGGTGGAAGGCCGAAGGTGGGAACCTTAACAGAATCCCAGAGAGAACGAATGGCGAAACACCGCCTCCTCCTTACCTCCGGGCCGGTTCTGCTCGCCACGTGATCACGACCACTCACGTGATCCGCCGGAACGTCACGTGAGCGACAGTGGCCCCGTGACCACAGACTTCACTGGGTCCTAGGCGCCTGGTTTTTACTCGGAGTTAATCTCGCGTCCTGGTCTTCCCTCAGCCCAATGGAAGAGGACGATGAGGAAGGGCGAGCGTTGCTGGAAGGCGGCCCCAGTGAGGCTGGCAGAGGTGCCCCTGCCATCTCTCCTGTCCCTGGAGCGCTGCCGGCCCTTTGCGACCCTAGTCGCCTGGCGCACCGGCTTTTGGTGCTGTTGCTGATGTGCTTCCTAGGCTTCGGTGAGGCATCTGGCCGGGTGGGGAGGGGCTGATAATCCAGAAGTTCTGATGTTGTGTGGTATCCCCGAAATCCGCACTGAGCTCAGAGCTGCCACGCGGTCTCAGTGCAGCTTCTGCCCTAAACTCCTGAACTTCCTCCCCCACTCTCCCACCCCTTCGCGACTCCATTCAAGTTTGTGGACGTTGCTAGCCCTTCGGCATCTCGGAGGTAGAGGTTAGGGGACTGAGCTGGGCGAGTTTTGTCCCACTCTTTTGCCCTTCAGGAAGTCCCAGAGGCTTGGCAGCTCGCCCCCTGGGGCCATAGATGTGAAGGAATCCCTCTTTTGTCAAAGCTTTCGATACACTGTTAAGAAGGAATTCAGAGAGCTTGAACTATCCACCCCTAAGTAATACTCCCCTTTTAAATGACTAATAGGTAGCAGAAAATATTAGTGGAAGGGAAATGGTCCATGGTGTCAGTCCTGGAGCCCTTCATATAAACATTGCAAGTAAATGTAAACATTGAATAATATTTGCAACCTGAAACTTCTATATGGGCAGTATTATCACTTATAAAATGTTTGCTCTTCCTTATTCTAGGCAGCTATTTTTGCTATGATAATCCTGCTGCCCTTCAGACTCAGGTTAAACGGGTAAGTTGGTTTTTCACTTTGCTTCTCTGTGGAGTTAGCTGTTGAAGCATCACCAGGTCTCAGATTGCCTTGTCTGAAACATTGTTCAGTGATCACTTTAACATCTGTAGTAAGATCCATATGTAGTAAGGAGTGTTCTTGAGTTGGAATGAGTGGCCACAAAGACTATTTATAGCACTTCTGACTAGATACTCTTTTACACTTTAAATAATTAAGCCCTATTTCCACAGAATTGCCAAAAATTATTAGCAGATTTTTGTTTGCAGTTCACTTTCCAATTGCATAATCATCTGAATGACGTATGATTCGGTAGAATAGCTTTTTGTTTCTTAAATAAGTCTTTTTTATTCCTTCATTTTTAAAAATGTGGATGCTGACTGCAGAGGATTCTCCATGTCAGTATTTTTAGTTTGGTTTTGTAAAAATACATTTAATATTTATAGTTTCTTGTGTTTTTAGATAGCTTTTTCCTTTTTAAGGTTTTTACCTTTGGACAGGAAGAAATAGATTGGCCCTTCACATTATAGAATGAAAGGGAAAGAAGGTAGGATTTAGTGGGGGGTGGGTAGGGATGGACTAAAATGATCTTTTTCCATGTTGGGGTAGGGGAGCACCAGTGTGTATAGTATAATGGGGATAAGAATGTACAAGATACAGGCAGATGCAGATGGAGATGGTCCCAGTAATGGGGGATCTAATTGATCCTGGACTCCCTGAAGCCTCTGAAAGGCATGTGGATCCATCAAGTTTCCAGGGATCAGGTGTGACCAATTTTCTGGGGAAGGGGGACACAGCTGTCATGGGATTCTTAAAGCAGTTAATAACTACAAATGAAAACGCCTGTCCTACACAAAAAGAATGTTTTGATTTGTTGATTAACTTAACTGTTTGGAAAAAAAAATAGTTTCATTTTCTTCCCATGTAGGATATGCAAGTGAATACAACGAAATTCATGCTGCTATATGCCTGGTATTCTTGGCCAAATGTAGTTTTGTGTTTTTTTGGTGGCTTTTTGATTGACCGAGTATTTGGAATACGGTAAGCTTGAAAAACATCTCACCTATGCATAAAATATTATTAGAAAATCATAGAACTAGATTAAGGTATTTCTATAAAGAACTGACTAAAATTCTGTATTGACTGTGATAATCTACATTAGTTGTTTTTTTTTTTTTTTATGGTTTTTATATATTCCTGGAATTGGCTTTTGCAACTTGGTTGGTATTTCAGTTAAGGTTGGAATTAGTAAATGCTACTCATGAAATATGGTAACTCAGTTATCTAAAAGTACAAATTATATTCTTATTTGGGATCAGGCAAACCAGGGTCTGAATCCCACTGCTGCCACTTGCTCAACTTCCTATTTCGAGCTGTTGCTAGCTTCCTGAGTTTTAGTTTCTTTATTGGTAAAGTATGGTAATAATTCCTGCCTTACAAGGTAGTTATGAGGACTGAGAAAGATGTATAGTATTTGGTGCATATGTAGTATTTGCCTCTCACAGTCCCAGTGAGATTTTCTCTTTCTGCCCTTGGGCATTGAACTTTTTGTGGCCACTTCTGTTAGATGCTGAGGAAGGGATAACATTTTAAGCTATGTCACTTTTCATCCTTATGGTTGTGTATATATTGTTAATGGAAACTTCCATGAGGGATGCAGAATATTTTCAGAAGGCAGAGGGAAAAATGATGAAGGATTTTCCAGCCATGTCTGATGGAAAAGGATTGAAGAAACTGAAAGTGTATAGACTTGGGGACTTAAAAATTTTGAAGGGTTAAGTATAAAGGAGGAATTAAATTTATTTTGCTTAGTCTGAAGGGATGGAATTAGGGATGGAAACTTCAGGGGGACAGATTCTGCTTAGTATGATGAAGAATTTCCTTGATCAGTTTGATGAGGGGCCATGAATTGCCTTTGGACCACAGCAAGTTTTCTAGTGCTAGAGAACATTCAGTAGAATGTGGGATGGTCATTTCACAAGGATCTGGAGAGGGATTTGAGTTTCAGAAGTATGGTTTACTCATAGAATCTTTAAGGACTCTGAAGATACTGGCATTTTATTACTCTGGGGAAACAGACATTTGAAGTATAGAATGTGTGAGTAGGCAGATTTGTAATTGTATTAACTTGTATTTGTCCTTTTAAAAATAGTTACTATGATAAGTGGAATAAGTCAGACAGAGAAAGACAAATAGCATATGACTTCACTGATATGTGGAATCTAAAAAAAATTAACCAGCAAATGAATAAACAAAAAACAGAATCATACCTATACAGAAAACAAACTGTTGGTTGCCAGAGGGGAGGGCCTGGAGGGTTGGCCAAAATGGGTTAAGGGGAGTGGGAAATACAGGCTTCTAGTTATGGACTGAATAATTGCAGGAATAAAAGGCACAGCATAAGGAATATAGGTAATATTATTGTAATAGTGTTGTATGATGACATAACTATACTTCTGGTGAACACAGTATAATGTATAAACTTGTCAAATCACTATGTTGTATACTTGAAAGTATTATAATACTGTATCAACTATACTCAAAAAACCCAAAACCAAAAATCAATAAAAAGTTTTTAGTTACCAGGAATTAAGACCAGTTAAAATTACTTAATCTTGGAATAAATTCTAAACTCTTAATAGTAATTTTATAAAGAATGCCCATGCGCATGCAGGGGAGGGGCAAAGGGGGAGAGAGAAAATCTTAAGCAGACTCCTCACTGAGGGCAGAGCCTGATGCCCGACTGATGCCAGCCTGATGCCACACTGAGATCATGATCAGCTGAAACTAAGAGTTGGACACTTAACTGACTGAGCCACCCAGGTGCCCCAAGAATGTTGATTTTTAAGTGGGAACCCTGGGAACTTCTTGAAGATTATTTAACAAGTTTTGTTTTTTTAAGAGATGATAATGGTTTAAGTTAAACATGCCATTACTGAAGCCTCTGAATCCCCTTAGAAGTCAAGACTTCTCTAGATTAACATTTAGCCTGGGAAAGCTGCTGCCTTTAGAGGCAGACCAGTACTTCATTTTTCTTTCCTTGGAGGGAATATAGGAGTCAAAGGAGACTGAAGAATTATTACTGAAGGGTTTTGGTGACATACTCTTAATTCATACTCTTTCTCTCTCTCTCTCTCTAACAGATGGGGCACCATTATTTTTAGCTGCTTTGTTTGCATTGGACAGGTGAGAAGGTCCAAAACCTTCATTGATTATGTAACAGTGACTTTTGAATTCTTGTCTAATTCCACCAGCAAAAATGTGTTTATTGAATGCCTGACTTAATTAAGCAGAGTCCACAAATGCCTGTGTAGCATAATGTATAGTCCATTTTAAGCCTTGAGATAGATGGACATTAATATTTAAATTTCACAGATTTACTAAGAAGGAATGTTAAGACTATTATAGAAGTTGTGATTCATTATAAGTTACTTATTTATCTTGAATACTTTTAAGTTTACTTTTTCATTGATTCTACATTTATATTCTACATTGTAGGTGGTTTTTGCTCTGGGTGGAATATTTAATGCTTTTTGGCTGATGGAATTTGGAAGGTTTGTGTTTGGGTAAGTTCTGGATAATTTCATTCATCCTAATATATTACTGTTTCACTGTTTACCTATCAATTTAATAAAGATTCACAAAAACATATTACTGTCTGTTGTGGAGAATTACCTCAAATCCTTGAAATCTAGCTATATATACACAAGAATGTTTATTGTCTTACTTTTCCTTTAAAGTGAGCAACAATTTTGAGTGGTCATAGTTAACTCTTTTTGGGGTTTGAATATTAAGTTGTTCTCCAGAAATGATATTTTTCCAGGGTGTTTTGTTTTTTGTTGTACTGAAGACTGATTTAAACCTCATTTAGAAAAGTATAGACCAACCATTTCTAGGTTGGTGACTTAGGGACATTTTGTCGTTTCTTGGTGGATAACATGCAGGTTCTTTTGAACCCTGTTAAAGAGGCTTGAATGAGCAAAATAACCAATAGAATGATTATTCTTTATGAATTTCAATGTCTGTTCAGTAAGTTCATTCTGAGTCCAGCCTTGGGCTTCCTGCCCTGAGAGATGCAGATGACATCACTCATTTAAGCTTTTTTGTAAGTACTGGGGACATGTAGACATATGTGATATACCCCCAAAAGTGCTCTAAGTGAAAGAGAAGAAAACAAACTGTATATAAAAATATGAAAGGGATCCAGAGACAGAGGTGTAGTCAGAAATGGCCTTATGGATGAAGTATGTCTTAACATCAGTCAAGGGTTTGGATTAGTAAAAGAGAATGGGAGTATTTTTGGATTAGGACAGAGTGAGAAGGACTCAGTGTTAAGATATGGAGGAGAATCTCCTAACTAAAGGCCTAGAGGGGGAGTGGTCTTACAAAACAAAAATTACAAAACGAAAGTTAAAACCCAGGAAATAGGAAAATTTGAAATATGGAAGGTATTGGCCTGAAAAATGTGCCTTTTTGTCTTTCCACAAAGTATGAACCACTCTTCCCCCATGAACATTTTATATAGCATAGGTGGTGGTGTAACCCAGACTCCTTTTATTGCAGGTCATGCTTATTATTGCAACATACCACACTCCCCAAAACTTAGTGTCATAGAGCTATTACAATGTGTTTGTGGACTTTGTGGGTCAGGAATTTGAACAGGGTACAGCATGGATGGCCTGTCTATGCACCAGATGTCTAGAACCTCTGCTCAAAAGATTCATGGAAGGTTGAGTGCTGGAGTCATCTGAAAGCTTGTTGACTCATGGGTCTCATTCTGGGGTTGGGACAGCTTGAAGACTAGCACTGCTGGATGCATTTCCTAAATGCAGCCTCTCTCTGTGGCTTGGCTTTCTCTTAGCATGGTGTACTGAGGGTAGTTGGACTTCTTACAAGATGGCTCAAGGCTTCAAGTGTGAATGTTTGAATGAAAAGGCAGATGTCTGCTTTGATTACATAGCACCACTTCCACTGTACTATATTGACTGAAACAGTCTCAAGCCCACTTAGATCCAGGGGTGGGGAATAGAGCCAACCTTTTGATAGGAGGGGTGTCCAAATTTTAAATTTGCATTGCTAACTGTGGTGTTTCTGTAAAAGCAGTAATTTTTCTTCCTTTTCTCATTTTAAGGATCGGTGGGGAGTCCTTAGCAGTTGCCCAGAATACATATGCTGTGAGTTGGTTTAAAGGCAAAGAATTAAACTTGGTGTTTGGACTCCAACTTAGTATGGCTAGAATTGTAAGTATGACAAACCTAATGAAGCCAAACAGGAAGTAAGAGGTTTAATCTTGTAATTATCTCTTAAAAATAATGGGATGAAATATGTTTTCATTTGCCATATTAGGTATTGATTTTTTATGTCTGTAGACTATAGTATAGCGTTTACCTTTAATTTAAGGCATTTCTAACCTTATTGCACTTAGGAAACAGTCTAAAAATACTATTTGAGCATTCATTAGTTAAAAGAATGTGAGCACTGGGAGGGATCCTACAGGTTTTGTCATCTAATTTCTTTGCCCATTTTTGGACTCCCTGGTATGCAAGGCTTCCGGATGAAACCTGCGTATTTCTAGTGATTGGAAACTCACGTGTGATAGAGCGGCTCCTGTACTTCAGTTAACTTTGTAAAGTACGGCCTCGCGCAGAGATAAAATCTCCTTCTGCAAGTAGCTTTTTCTCATTGCTCCCACTTCTGCCCTCCAGTTAATATTTATTTCCTCTTTCGTGCACCAGCACTTTGCTTATAAAGGCAGCTTTTAAGTTCTCCATCAGACATGCTCATTTCCTGTGGTTGTCTAAGCCACATGGCATGGGTTTCAGCTCCGTGGTGCTGGTGCTCCCCTCTGCCTGGGCTTACTGTAGCCACTCATTACTTTCCCCGGCATTTGGAACCTGGAGATGTTCATGATGTTTCAGGTTTGGTCTGATAGTGGGTACCCAGGGAAACAACATTGTACTTTTATTAATGTAACCTGTGAAGTGTTTGGCCATCCCAGACCCTGTTAGGTTTTTTTCCTTATAAACTCCTATGAGTAGAGGTTTATTTTAAAAAACCTTGCCTCCTGGGTGGCTCATGGGTTAAGCCCCTGCCTTCGGGTCAGGTCATGATGTCAGGGTCCTGGGATCAAACCCCGCATTGGGCTCTCTGCTTGACAGGGAGCCCGCTTCCCCCTCTCTCTCTGCCCACCTGCTTGTGATATCTCTCTCTCTCTCTCTCTCTCTCTGTGTCAAATAAGTAAATAAAACCTTTAAAAAAAAACCCCTTGCCATTGAAAAATGAAGGTTCCAAAGACTAGCTAACGGCATGAAAATGGTTGCACCATAGTCTTAGGGAAGAAATCCAGTATAAAAAGTTTTTAATGTTCTATTTCATTATACATGCAATTTTCTTTTCTTCTTCTTCTTTTTTTTTTTTTTTAAAGATTTTATTTATTTATTTGACAGACAGAGATTACAAGTAGGCAAGAGAGGCAGGCAGGGAGAGAGAGGAGGAAGCAGGCTCTCTGTGGAGCAGAGAGCCCGATGTAGGGCTTGATCCCAGGACACTGGGATCATGACCTGAGCTGAAAGCAGAGGCTTTAACCCACTGAGCCACCCAAGCGCCCCTATACATGTAATTTTCATAACATTTTTGTGATTTTTATACATGTAGGTTCTTTCTAATTTTTCAACCATTATAGATAGTGCTGTTGTGTGACACTATAAAACTTGTCTGTATTTCTGATTGTTTCCTGAAGCTAGGTCGCTAGGAATGGGATTGAGTCAAGAGGGTTTGTTAGGGTTTCTTAGGTTAGTAGTTTCATATTATCCTGTCAGTGATGTTTACATCCCCCAACTATGGGATATGAAAGGATCCTTTTTATTATAGCTTTGATAGTAGAGACTATCATTACTTAAAAAAACCATTTTTGAGTGGAAACACCTAAATAGGACTTTAATTTGTAATTCATAGCTAGTGTGGTTTCTCACATTGTCTAAATTTTATCCACAAGGGTATCTGAGTACTTCATTATTTATCTTGTGGAGGTCAAGATATGTCTGTGACAGTTTGTGAATTTCATTGTCTAATAACTTTTTGAAGAAAGAAGTAAGATACAATCTTGGTGACATTATTGTGGCTACTGGTGGTCTTCAGATTCTTTTCTGTGTGGTCACAAATTAGCTCTCATCCATTGAGCTGGATTCTGAGGAGCCCTAAGTTTTTAGAAAGGAATCTCAGGGACTTTGAGGATGCAGGGTAGAGGTTACTGGGGTGATGGAAGGACCTGAGGAGGAGGTAGAGTAAGCCAGACCTCAAGCAGCCACCTCCTCTTTAGCCAGGGCAGTTCAGCTTTGACCTGATTCTGTGCTTAGGGTCTTTTTGAGAAGCATGGGACCAAAGGATTTCATTACAGAGCTGCTGGGGTGGATGGAATTTCAGTGCTTTTGTGCTTCCCTTTTCCCTGTGCATATTCAGAATGATCATAGAGATTCTGGCTTTACCTCTTCATCATTTTCGTGTAGGTTGAGCTGTGAGTTTGTCTGGTTTTGGACACTTGATCTGTTATGTTACCATTGTACCTTTAGGCAGTGCACTTTTCATTTTCTATATCTTACTGGGGGTTGGAGTCCAGCATCCTTTTGATTTTTGTTTGTAATTTGTTACTTTTAAGCTCATTATTTCAAAGTATATTTATTGAGGACTTGCTAAGCCATGTCATGCTAGGCATTTTAGGATTAAAGGATTTTTAAGGCAACATCCTTGTCTTTGAGAAGCTTTTATTTTCAGTGATATTGAGGAAAGTTTCCAGTAAGTCTCCATTTATACCTTATTGCTCATTTGAGTAATGCCATAGGCTAGCATTTTTTAAGTAACAGCTGTGTGAAATTTGCTACTGTGGTTGGTGTGAGAATATTGCTGAGGACATGTTCATTTCTCAGTCTTTAGTGTCTGACCTTTCAATAATAGCATTTAGCGCAGTTGACATTCCCCCTACCTCGATTTCTTCTCTTGGGTTCCAGGACACTACAGTCTCATAGTTTCCCTCTTGTCTTTCTCTTTACTACTTGGCCTGTTTCGCTAGATCTATTTTATTTCAGTCTTCTGAACTTGTAAATGTGGGGGTGCCCTAGGGCATGGTTACTGGATATCTTCTCTTTTCTTTTGACACTTCCCACCTTTTGTGCTCTTACCTAGTTTTGCAGTTTTAAATAACATGTCTTTGCTCCTGTATTTATATCACTTGTCCAGGCCTTTTCCCTGAATTCCACACCCCTGTAATGTAGCTTTCTACTTGACATTTCCATTTAGATGTCTAGTAGGCACATCACAGCTGACATGGCCAAAAGTCAGCTCTTGATTTTCTACCTACTACCCCCCAAACCAACTTATGCTGCAGTTTTCTCATCATCAGTTATGGGCAACTCTTTATTTTTAGTTGCTTGGGCAAAACCTTAGGTGTGATCTTAAATTACTGCCCCCCTCAACATGTATTTTCCATTAGCAAGTCCTGTTAGCTTTACCATCAAAATATATCCATATTGTGACCACTTCTCACCATGCCCATTGCTAGCCAGCCTAGACCAAGACCCATCATCGTTCTGGATTATTACAGTAGCCCCTTAATTTATGTCCTCACTTCTGCCTTCATTCCCACTTGTAGTCTCTTTTGACTGTAGCAGCCAGAGCAAATCTGTTAAAATATATGGAATCCTGCCACTTCTCTACTCAAAACCCCAGTGGCTTCCCATCTTACATAGAATAAAAGCTGGAAGTCCATATTATTACCTATAGCCAGCCTTCCCACCATTTCCTCTTCAGGGATATCATCTCATGTTCTGTCTTCTTCATTTACACTGTTCCAGTCTCTGCCCTCTGTGCTGTTCCTTGAGCATGCTGCTGTATGCACTCTCAGGGTCTGTGCACTGGCTGTCCCTTCAGCCTAAATGTTCTGTCCTTCCCCCAAATCACCTTGTGGTTAGCTTCCTTCAAGTTTTTACTCAAAGGCACAGTCTCCCTTTATGTTCTCCTTCCCTGCTTTTTTTTTCCCCCCTTATTTTTAAAAATACTTTCCACAATTAATATACTACATGTTTTACCTCTTGTACTCCACTGAAATGTAAGCTTTATGAAAGCTGGAGGTTTTTCTGTTTTGTCCTTTTTTATATTCCCAGTACCTGGAACAGTGACGGGTTCAATCAGGGCTCAATAATTGCTGAATGAATGAGCGAATAAGGATATTATCTTCTATAACTTTTATTGTCTTTTTATGGATAGGATTAATTTTTTTTGAGATGTAACTATAAGCAAAGGCTGTGCTTTTTCTGAGTGAAAGTTTATTTTATTCTGAGGTACCCTGTGAATTTTGTCACTCATTGTTTCATTTTTGCTTTTGCTGCTAGAAAATTCTAAATGTGCTGTTTTCGGTACTAGCATTTTCTACATATTAGCATTTTTTTGTGTGCAGTAATCTTATCTGTGGGTTTATCTTATTTTGTTAGTTTTTTCCTAGTCATGTTTTTAAAAAAACTGTATCTCTTGTTTAATTTGGATCCTGTTTCAACTGTTTCTCTTACCCACCTCATATCCTTTATTGGACGAGGCAGAATATATGTAAATGAAATGTTTTTTCTTTCTCTTTCAGGGAAGTACAGTAAACATGAATCTCATGGGATGGCTGTATTCTAAGGTTGGAGCTTCATTGGGTTCTGCTGGTCACACAACCCTTGGGGTCACACTTATGATTGGTTAGTGGATCCTGATGTCCCTTGTTTTATCTCTTCTGAAAGTATGTCATAGGAACTATTGTGGCAGAGCAGGAAGAACACTGGAATTGTGATTAGACCACTTTGGTTATAGTTTTGCCTGAATAGTTCACGAGTTCTTGGATCTAACTAGAAATGAATCATTCATGCAGTTTGTGTTACTATTTCCATTTTCTTAAAATGGAGGATTTTGTCCCACCTTGTCTACTTCAGCGTTGTCATGATGAGCAAATAAGAGAGAGTGTATTTGAAAACAGGGACTTTATACATGTAACATGTTACTAGTCTGTAGCAGAGGGATAATTATTTCCTTTTGATCAAGGTTCAATTACAATACTATGGAGCTAAGATTTTAGAGAAGTTAGAAGGGATATGATGTTGTGAGAAATCCACTAAGTTGAGAGTCAGGAGTCTGGGTTCTAGTCCTGGCTGTAACTAGTTCTGTCATCCTGGACAAGGAAGTTAACCTCTGTGTCTCAGTTTTATTTTTTGTAAAATTTCAGGTGTTTGACTAAAAGTGTATAGGTCCCTTCTGGCCCTAAGTTCTGTTAGGTAAGACTTGGTTGTGCTGGTTGCTGGGTGGATCACTAATAAACATATGAGGCCTTCTGGAATTCCTTGTGCTTTTCTCTGAGCAGTGGATTTTTGTAACTGTGCCCCATAGTGGGTAAGAGGGTCACTTGCAGAGCTCTGTCTACAAAGACCTGTGGATGGTGAGGTGAACATTCTGTGCCATCTTTTATTCCTTATTCCTTGGTATAGCTTGGTAGAAAGAGGGCAGTGGAGAGGAAATCTTGAATAGGCAACCTGAATCTAGAGGCTTCTCCTTTCCTTCCTGCCCTCTCAAATCCTTTGCCTTATTTAAAACCTCTTTTTCTTACTCTTAGATGTTCTTCAGTATTCTTTCCAGTCTTCTCCACACTGGAGGATTTGAGAATTTTAAAGAATTTTAGCACCAGAGAAGATCTGTGCCATCAAGTCAAAGCCTCTGATTTTACAAATGGAGAAGTTGAAGCTCTGAGAGATTAACTTCTGTGTTCAATATCATTCAGCTTGTGGCAGAAGTAGAACCCGTATCTCCTGACTTTTATTTTAGCAGTTTTCAGCTAGACCGCATTATGAAATTAAATATTCATTTATTTTACTGAGCTTCTTTTAAAAATCTTGAGAAGTATAAACTTTATTTACTCTTTATCCTGATTTGCTTTAATGATATGAGATCAGCATTAGTGAGTAATTAGTGAGCTGATTACACAAAGGAAGGAGAGCCTGGCTAGCTGTGCTGTGGGAGGGTGGGACCTTATGGGTTGCCAAAGGGTAGGAGCAAGGGTTACAGACTTTGGGAAGGAATCAAGAGGAAGATACGATGATCACAGGATCAGACTTTGCTTTCATAATTTTTTCCCTTTGGAATCTGTCAATAATCAGTGCTTAGACTTAGTTAAGAAATTAGTACAGATTTGCTAGCTGTCATCCACTTTCTTAAAGTCTGTATTCTGCATTACAAGACTAGCCTAGTATGTTCTAGTCTTTTCCCTCTAGTCTACAACCTTATACTAGGAAATAATATAATAAGAGTGACTTTTGTTTGTTGAGTACTTATCACATGCTGTTTCTTTCCTTCTGTCTTGATTTAGTAATTGTAGGGTTTTCTTCAGTGTGTCTAAATGCCATCCGTTTCATTTGCTAAGTTTTCTGCTGTTACTCTAAGGTACTGCCTCTTGGGAACCTTCAGTCGCTCTCTTTTAAAAATCTCTCTTTCTCTCTCTCTTTTTTTATTGTAGGGGGTATAACATGTATTCTTTCACTAATTTGTGCCTTGGTTCTCGCTTACTTGGATCAGAGAGCAGAGAGAATCCTTCATAAAGCACAAGGAAAAACAGGTAGGTCTAAATGCAGGAAAAGGGGGGCTTTGGGGAATTGCAGACCTTTGAAGATAATTTATAACGAGGTAAGTTCCTAATGTAGTGTTATAAGTCCAGTGAGGCTTAATACATGTTTTACTTTCTAATCTGTTCCTACTTATCTAAATTTTGGGGTACTTTTTTTTTTTTTCCCTTAAGTGCTTTTGGCAGAATTTACATTCTTGATTGCACTTTGTGTATTTGCAAAATGATGAGTGTTCCTGGAAGACAGCAGGAAAGTAGACACTAATATTAGATTTTGTTTTTTCTAATGTCTTTTTAAGTTTTCCCAGAAGCTATATTCCAATAATTTACTGAGAAAAGTATTTTGTAAACTGGATGGCAAAGGTTAATCACATGATAAAAAAAAAAACAATATTGATCTAGATATGCAAAATTATGCTGATAGTTTCTTCCTTTTCTTTTCAAGGTGAAGTTATTAAGTTAACTGATGTAAAGGACTTCTCCTTACCCCTCTGGCTGATATTTATCATCTGTGTCTGCTATTATGTGGCAGTGTTCCCCTTTATTGGTCTTGGGAAGTGAGTATTCTGTAGCATTGCATTTTTGTTGGCTAAATTATAATGAGAATTTAATCACACAAATACAGTTTTGTTAGTTATAAATCTTGATTTTTTTTGGTTATAGTTTATATTTACATAGGAATTATTTTATATCCTAGGATATAACTGATTTTCTTAGCTTAAGGTTTAATATTTGGCATAATAACTTTCATTATTTTTTTGATGAAATACTTAATAGTTTTTGATGCCTAATGTAGATTTATTTTAATGCTTTGTATCAGATTAGTATTCTTTTTTATTTCCTCTTTATTCTTTTGTTTGGAAGCCTACTCTTAAGAATGGAAACAGTACTTTGGCTCATTATGCCTGGGCACATTTCCATTTGCTAGGACTATAATTATGCCGGGGATCAAAATCAAATTCTTTTTTGTGTTACCACTTACCTCTTCCTTTCCACTGGCAGCTGTTTGAACAGAGCAGTGTGTGAGTGTGTTTATAGGGGTGTGTCTTTATAATCGGAACCTTTACATTCAGATAGTTTTCAATAATTTGAAACTCTGTTTTGCAAAGAACCTGTCCAGTCCCACTTTAAGGAAAAGTAGTACTCTTAATTTTATGTTGTAATAATTCATTTGGTTTTCTGAAAAGTTATGCATACTGTTTGGTGCTTATTTAAAATGAAAAAAATCAGGGTGCCTGGGTGGCTCAGTCAGTTAAGCGTCTGCCTTCAGCGCAGGTCATGATCCCAGGGTCCTGGGATCGAGCTCTGCATCGGGCTCCCTGCTCAGTGGGAGCCTGCTTCTCCTTTCTCTCCGTACTTCCCATCCGCTTGGGCTCTCTGTGTTCCTCTCTATCTCTCTTTCTCAAATAAATAAAATCTTTTAAGAAAGAATAATAAAATGAAAAAATCCACATCAGCATATTTTATTTAGCTAGTAAAATATTTATGTAAACCCTAAAGCTTTAGTGCCAGTTGCTTAAAGATGAATGAATATTATATAAGGAGGGAAAACAGTATCAAGAAGGAAAAGTTGACTAAACTTAGAGTTACTTTTATTTAGTTTTATTTTGCCTTTAATTATTAAAAACAGAGTAGTCTCTAAAGTGCTTATTTCTCTCTCTCTCTCTCTCTCTGTATTTTAGAGTTTTCTTTACAGAAAAATTTGGATTTTCTTCCCAGGCAGCAAGTGCTATTAACAGGTATTTCATTAGTTCTCTTGAGTGTTTATTATGTGCATAGTGTGGGTCTTTAATTACAAGCAAATGTTCTAAGAGACAAAAAAGGCATGTGACTTAACATCTATAATGTGAAACCAAGAGTATATAGCTACTCCATCCTGAGAGACCATCTATGCATTAACGGAAGACCGAAGAAATCTTGGACCACTCTTTAATGTTTAAATTTCTGTTTACTGATGACAATTTTAGAAAAATGCTTAATTAAACGAGCTAGGATTTGCTTTGCCTAATGGTTTTAGGAACTTTTTGGATTTTTTTTTTTGGTAGCTCTGATACATTTCATTAAATATCTTTTGATTCTCTGGGCAGTATTGTGTATGTCATATCAGCTCCCATGTCCCCAGTATTTGGGCTCCTGGTGGATAAAACAGGAAAGAACATCATCTGGGTTCTGTGTGCCGTGGTGACCACTCTCGCTGCCCACATCATGCTGGCCTTCACGCTGTGGAACCCTTGGATTGCTATGGTAATGTCACCGTGGACGCGCACAGGGCACAGGGCTTCGGGGAGGACTCTGTCAAGTGCACGTCAGGAGCCACACTCCGCTCCTCTGAAAGCAGAGCTTGTGACAGTAGGAAGAACAATGCTGTGATTACAGTCTCTACAAAATAACTATTTTTAAAGTAAATAAATGTTAAATATAAATGAATAAGATATTTTTAATTTTATTTGGCTCATTTAACACAGTAATCTCAATGCTGAAATAGAATTTGAAATAAAGTAGTTTTTTAAAAGCCAAAATGCTTACCAGTTCCATTTATTTTCCTGTATTTCTTTAAAAAATTCTTCCATCATAGGTGGCACGCAAAAAAAAAAAAAAAAAAAGTCAGCCCAGGATTCATGATTTTGCATTCTTTTGTCTTTGACCTCTAGGCGGTTAAAAAGTGATAATGAATTCATTATCAGGTTTTTGTTACTGTCCTTTAGAATATCATTTTAAAGACCACAGGCTCAAGTGCTACAGTTCTTACCTATTAATAAAAGAATATTTTGGGCATATATGTTTGTTGTACACTTAGTAAAATTTCTGTAGGGCAGATTCCTGGAGGTATAAATACTGTAGCAGAGGCTTTGCACATTTAACATCTTGATAGACATTGTGCGTCTCTAAGAAGTTCTTACCCATTTATAGTTTTACCAATAATATACAAATGTGTGTGTGTTTTTAGTATCCTAGCCGTGGTGGGCATTGGCCCAATTTCAGTCTTTGCCAATATGATAGGTATAGATGATCTTATTTAAACTTAAATCATAAGGTTTCTTTTTTAACTAAAGAAAAAGTCAGCATTAGGTGATAGTTTTCTGTCTCGCTCTCCAGTTAGGTGTTGATGATCTGAAGTAAGATAATGGACTGTTGGTGTGATGTTGCCTTGATTGCTTAATTTGTAGTTAATAAATACTGGAAAATTACCTTGCCTGAAACATTGGTAGTAACTTTTTGCAAATTAGCTGTACTTTCTTGCTTAGTCCTTGATTGTACCCTGGGACCAGTAAGTTATGTGTGCATATAATATAAAATGGTTAAGATAGTGTGTTTTGTCACTAGAGGGATACTGTTAGGGTCTAGACTTTTTTCTGTCAAATGAGTTTTAGCAAAATTGCAATAAAATTTGCATGAATGTTCATATATTTGCTGTTATGTCACTCTGGCTAATCTGCATCAAAGGAAAAATCACCTTTTGGTTAATGTTAAAAGACTTTTACGTTTTTTGATGTCACTTTCTGCAGTGTCTCCTGGGACTCTCTTATTCGTTGCTTGCCTGTGCATTGTGGCCGATGGTGGCATTTGTAGTTCCTGAACACCAGCTGGGAACTGCATATGGCTTGTAAGTGTTTACACCATAATGTCTCTCTGCTATAGCAATTTAGTTATATGAAACTCCAGGTCTCCTGAACCTAGTCATCATCACGCTTCTGGGACAGCTCTGAACCTGGAAACTACCAGAAAAGTCCGTTAACCTACTTGTGATATTATTGTGGCAACAGAAATGCCCCAGTCTTCCAGCAAGAGAGCTGGTATTAAGCTAACCCAGAAGTTATTTCTGACATTGCCATTGACTGCCTTTTTATCTGAGGGTTTCTTAGTGAGAAGTTTGAGTTCTGGTGTCTGACCCAAAGGGCAAAAGGGGGAAACTGCACCCATGGTTGGTATTCACTTAGCTCTTATTTTCAATCAGCAGGAAAATGTTGAGCTTATATTGAATTTAATAAGACAGGCTCCCTTACCTCTGAGCATAACATCTAGTAGCAGAAATAGTCATGGGATGAAAATACCTGATCAGGTCGTCCCTAGGTAAAAACACCTCTTGATACTAACAGTATGTCATTTATAGATACTAATATTTAAAGTGAATTGTTACTGTGTGTGTGAAGATGTGTCTTTATATTTCTTGAACTGTAGCATGCAGTCCATTCAGAATCTTGGGCTGGCGATCATTTCCATCATTGCTGGCATGATATTGGATACTTGGGGATATTTGTTTTTAGAAGTTTTCTTCATTGCCTGTGTTTCTTGTAAGTATGTGATATGGCAACATTTAGTTTCTTTTAATGGATAACAGAATGTTTTCATTTATACTTCTAGGTTTTTGTTGTTATTATTCTCTTTTTCCCTCTTTTAAACCAAATCCCTAAGATGTATCTCTCAGATTTGCCTATTTCTTAGTCTGTGCATCAGAGTTTCCCAGCTGGTGGCTTTCTGGTTCTATGAAGATTCACAGGCATTTTTTAAGGAGATTCTTATTTTTAAATGTAGTAGTAGAATCTGCTTCATATTCTATTTTAGATATTTATGGTTTTTAGAAAACATTATCCTCTTTAAAGTGAAACCATTTCAAAGGGTGGTGAGTATGTCCCTGGTGTGAGTGTGTGTGTATGTTGATATGATTTAGGTGTGAGTGCTCATGGTTTATCCATAAGGCAACTTTAAGTTGCTTTTATTCTTAGCCCTGTTATTTAATGTTTACCTGTAATGATTTATTGGTTAAAAATAAGAAGTATTAGGAAACTGTTGAAAACTACAAGAATAAATTAACATTTTTCCTGTGGTAGTCTTCACCATACAGTTGTGTTCATCTGAAAAAATTCTTATAAACATATCAAGTTGTCTTTTATGCTTTAACATGTGTTTAAAATGGCAAACCCCAGCAATGATTTTATCATTTACATTTACATGGATAAAAGACAATTTATACTTGAAATGTGGTTTATGATGTGCCTGAATGCATTTTATTATCCCATAATTTTAGAAGTAAGCACATCAAATTTTAAAAATATGTTATTTGTTTTTAAAAAGTGAATCATGTAGAACTCAAAATACTTAGGTCATGGAAGTGTTTATGTCTGTTTGATGCTGCGACGTGTGGCTTAATTTCAGTCCACAACTCTATATATATTTGGTTCCTAAACCAAATACCATGCCATTTAAAAATGTTTTTGTTGCCATATAAACTTAAAGTAAATCTAGTGTGCCTTACTTGTTATGGTAAAAAGACAAGCCATGACTTTCTGAGGTTTCCACGGGCTCTGGGCTGTCTGGGCTTCTGGGAGTCAGATGACCACATTCTAACACCTGGTTAAATTGTAAAATGGGCGTGGTGTTTTCAGACTTAAAATCCTCAAAGGATTGTTTCTGTTTGGTTCTCTGTAAAAAGATAAACAGTCAGGGGGCTGGCAGGAGTTTTTGGAAGCACCAGGAAAACTAGCACTTAAACTGGAGAGTAAAGAGCAGCAGGGGTGATCTCTGGGTGGATCAGCTCCATCTCTTCTCTCAGCTGCTTTTTTTCTGGTCCTGCTATCCCTGGGCCCATGTAGCCCATGGGAAAAAAAATGGTGTGTAAATAATTTTTAGTGCTTTTTGGAAAATAATGGGAATAGTGTTTTTATTTTTAAATGCCAATCAATGAAGATTTATCTGAGTTTTACTTTGTAATTATGATTACATAGGAATCATTGGGAAGAGGTACATGTTTTTTAAGGACCCTGTGATGTTTTCACTTGCAGTGTCACTTTTATCTGTGGTCTTACTCTATGTGGTGAATCGTGCCCGAGGTAAGTAGAATTCAGACATTTTCTTCTTAAACCATCGTGGATCATCTTGTGGGGTCCCTGGATTGTCTGCATGCCTCTTTAGAGGCCAGTACTTTAGTTCATGTAATAATGACAATCTGTTCATATGTTCATGGAAACACATTTCATTATGTCACATATAACTATGCATTTTGGAACTTCAGACTTATTAAATCATTGTCATGTTCTTTCTGGTCAGTTCAATTTAAGTTTTGTAATAGAAAATTTTAGATGTTCTTTTTATGTTAGCATAAGGAAGTATGGCAGTTTTAAAATAACCTAAAGCCATTACTGTGTTATTGTCTCATGTTTAAAAAAATTAGTAAGCGGAGGTGGGGGGTGGGTAGAGGGGCTGGGAGGGATGGGGTCGCTGAGCTATGGACACTGGGGAGGGTATGTGCTATGGTGAGTGCTGTGAATTATGTTAAGACGGATGATTCACAGACCTGTACCCCTGAAGCAAATAATACATTTTATGTTAATAAAAAAATAAGTAAACAAATTTATAGTTATAGTTTGTATTTTAAGGTTGAAAGTGTTTGATACAGAATGAGGTGTTACAGATTTTTTTCTTTTGCTAGTATTTTTAAAATGCATTTGTACTTCTTTCTTTCTTCTGTATAAGATTTTGGTGTTACTCCTTATTAATTTTTCTAACTAGATTGCCCCCAAAGGTTGTTAGGTACTTAGTAAAATGTGTATACCTGCTTTTTAAATGATTTTAGGTCATTTCCTTTCATTTCTCTTAATTTCTACTATTTACTGATTATTAATACAATGTCCGAGTTAACAAGATGTAAAGAAGTATGTAGGTCCAAACTTAAAAAAAAAATGCTCAAGTTAAGGAGTGGTTATTTGTATCATATAAAGATTCTTTTTTTTTATTTTTTTAAAAGATTTTATTTATTTATTTGACACACAGAGAAATCATAAGTAGGCAGAGAGGCAGGCAGAGAGGGGGACGCGGCTCTCCACTGAGCAGAGAGCCCGATGCGGGACTCGATCCCAGGACCCTGAGATCATGACCTGAGCCCAAAGCAGAGGCTTAACCCACTGAACCACCCAGGTGCCCTCATACAAAGATTTTTTTTTTTTAATTTCATTTCTTTTCAGCGTAACAGAATTCATAGTTTTACACCACACCCAGTGCTCCATGCAATGCATGCCCTCCATAATACCCACCACCAGGCTCCCCCAACCTTCCACCCCCCGCCCCTTCAAAACCCTCAGGTTGTTTTTCAGAGTCCATAGTCTCTCATGGTTCATCTCCCCCCCAATTTCCCTCAACTCCCTTCTCCTCTCCATCTCCCCATGTCCTCCATGTTATTTGTTATGCTCCGCAAATAAGTGAAACCATATGATAATTGACTCTCTCTGCTTGACTTATTTCACTCAGCATAA